>JXSR01S073457.1:6518-16786 GCA_000969725.1 Ophiothrix spiculata
CATCAAACATTATTGATGAAGAGGCTAAACAGGCATAATATAGAGGGGAAAACGAGTGGTCCGTTGTCCATTAATGCTTAGGACACCCGATTGTAGGTATTTTCTTGGTTCTGTAATTTTTTGTTTTCAAATCTCGCTCCTAATTACTTAATTTTAAGGTTTAAAAGTAAGTCGAAAGATTCATTAAAATAACGGTACTTTTTGAATTCAAATTTTCATTAGTGTACATTTTCAGTTCTCTTGAATTGAGTTTTAACTTAACTTGATGTTTCAAAATGTTGTCACTTTAATAAATTTTTAATATTAAGAATTTGGAGAATGATAATACAGTGTCAGATTCAAACTATAGAACTAATACAGTTATCGGTCGCATGAAGGAAAATTCTACACACAATCGCCGGTTACAAGCGAGCATTCTTAACATAATTTCATATTGTCTTTTATTTGGCTTTCTCGCATTGAGAACATCGTCTTTTCACAATTTTACGTGCATATTCTCAAAATTTAGATGTAGGTTGAAGTGAAATCAACCCTAAAATTACACAATTTAGCAGGAAGCAGAGTGTGGAAACGTCAAAACAGTATAATTATACCAAATTGTTTTGCCTTTTACTATTCAGGTCCTACACAGCTGAGTAAAATTGAGAAACAGAACAGCAACAAACATGGTATTCTTTATTCAACAAATAATGGGTTCAGTGGCCGCGAAAAGCTATAGCTGCATGTAAACCACGGCGCAAAAAGGCAGCTGACAGAGATCAGTAGGCCTGTAATCATGATAATTCTGTCATAAACTATAGATATATTGGCCCAAATTAATTGGGAGGTACTTGACGTACAGCAATTGACACCTAAGTGATATCTTTTGATGTCATTGAGGATTCCCGCTAATCTGACATAAGTCTCAGAACTGTGAAGTTTATAATCATTAATTCTCGATCTCAGATACAGATCTTCTTATAATACACCTGGTGCAAGGATGATGATACCCAAGACCTGTTAAAATCATACAGCATTAAACTTTCAAACAGTATCCATTGATTTATTCAAAATTTATTCCTGTGAGCGGTTATTACATTTCCCGATTTTAAATTAATGCTCTTACAATAGATTTGCTTCAAACTTCCTCCATCCCTTACTTATTTCCTGTTTTACCTGTTACTGAGGGAAATGTGCTAGTCTCGGGGAGAAAGTAAGCATATTGCTCTTCAAGACGTTGATTCTAATTATTACAATGTAGTTTATTAAATGGCATTATATTTGATTATCAGCCAATTCGCCTGCTATGATAATCCGAATGTCCAGAGCAACACATTTTTTGCTCTACACAGCTGATGTAGACAATGTAACACCTATTACAATACAATGCAGTAGTGCTGTGTCACCCTCAGCTATGCAACGCAAGAAATGTCCAGCGCTGGGAATCGAGATGTCTGTGAGAGGTAACCGCACTGTTTATCTTCAGAAGACAGCACGATAGAGGTGTTCTCTAAGTAGTGACTCGTTATGGTTATGAATTGTTAACTTTTTCCAATTATGCAAGAGTTTGATAAGTTCATGGTTAACTTCATTCTAGGTCGTTGGTTCAAGGACAACATCTCAATTTTTTTTATAGAAAATGTCTGCGTTTCGTGAATATGTTATCATGAAACACGATAATTAATTATGATTAATTATGATAAATTACATTTTGTATATCAAGATTACAAACAATAATGTTTTGGTTTCTTACATCACATGGATTTGTTTTGATAAAACCTGATACCACCTGATACCTATATATAGCTAGGGTTGGAAGATTCGAGTCAATGAAAAGATTAAATGTGCACAAAAATTCCACAGTGATCCGCCTTTCTTAATAATACCTTAATCCATGCCTAAGGCAACGGTTGTACTAGAAATCTCAACGTTAACTTATATTATCACGTTCAAAGTCACGCCAACTTAGGCCATTCAATGTATCTAATACTTGCTCAAATCGGATATAATTTGTTGGTCGTAAAATTTGATTTTATGACAACGATTCTAAACAACTCAACACTTAACTCCTAACTTTTGTATTGTTACAACTTGTACATAGCCTTTTGACTGCAAAAATAAAGACTTCCACATGACTGACTACTATTATTATAGGCCTCAAGCTGTATTTTATTACCAGTTTGCAGTAGTTTCACGCGCTGAGGCAGAGCAACGGTTTGAATATACCTCATTTCATTTTTTAAACACTTAAATGTATACCATGTAATCATTTCTGGGTTAGACTATTAATTTCTAGCTTATCATTTGATATATGAACCTGTCAGGACACATGATCCACAGTTTCAGTTTGCTCTCAACGTATATTGTCCTTTTTCTATAAAGACACCAAGTTCAAATCTCTATATTGTTTGTTTTACCAAAGCATTAATACCAAACTTGTTTGTCTGTTTATGCTTTACTCTATAGTTTGCCTTTAGTCCCGTGTGATCTTTTTCGCCTATGGCATGACTATCATTCAACTCTGGAAAAAAATCACTAGACCGTTAGATATGTAAAGATATATTTTTCCAGTCTGAAAACATTTTGGAATTGGGGCAAATTAATAACCTCAACCAGTTAATCCTTGTGAATGTCAAGTTTTAAGATTCTTCTACAGAGAATGTTGTTTGTTACCTATCATGTTATGTACAACTAATTAACGTGGGATCGGGGAGATATTATACTAAATAATGACTTACTATAGGCATAAATACCTACGGATATAAACTCCAGATAAAGAACAATGCGGGCTAAACTTGCACGTCAAGATGTTTTCAAATTCGATATTTTTTATTTTTTAGTAAAATGTGAAAAACAAAAGAGTCTATGCCATTCAGAATGCTCAGTCATTGTGATCCCTTCGTATCCGTTGTTTACAATAGAATGCGAGTATTTTGAGCTTGTTTACTAATAAATACAATAATCATTCTTTGATTGACTGATTAGTGCAGATAAGATAGGATTCACGATATGATTATAACTGTCATATTTGTCTTGACAGGAAGTTCACTATATGAGCTTGAAAGCTCATCTCTCTTGAAATTTGTCAATTTGAAATGAAATTTAAAAAAAAATTATAATACTCTGTGATTCCAAACAAGAAGATTTTGCAGCACTTTTCAACATTGTTGCATTTATGAACATGTGAAAAATTCACCCGACATATTGATAACAAAACTGAAATACTTTTAAGGACATTTTGAATGTGAAAGATTGATATATCTGCTATTATATACCGCATTAATAAATTTAACAGAGTTGATTGGATGAATCCCAATCACATGACTTCAAATAGCTTTAACCAGATAGATGAAAGCCCTAAATAGTACTTTTGAAAGTACTATATGGCGCTACAACATTAACCTTATACGCGAAATAACTTTCACGCACGAAATTACGCGCTTATCAAACTGATACACGTAAGCAATTGCGCGCACTTACCTACGCACGCATTCCTTGAAAGTATTAACTCGTGGGACATTTCAAATGTATTTTAAAAATTAAATTTGACTTTTTAGCACATAAAAATTACCGAAATCAGAAATTTATTAATGCGATATATAAAACAAATATATACCGACTTTTTCAGATCTCTGGATTAAAACTATGACCCTTCAGTGACTTAAACTTTGCTATTTTACTTCGGGGCTGCGCCCCGAAGTAAAATAGCAATTTTAGTCACTTCAGGTTCATAGTTTTAACCAGAGATCTTCAAGTCGGTATATATTTGTATACTATTATAATTAGCCACTTAATACTTGCAAATATATTTTCATACTAAAGTTGGAATAAAGTTTTTTTTCTTAAACATAGTGTTTGGCACTTCAGTGTATTTATTGTTTTATTCAATATTTTGCAGAAATAATGTGAATATTCCTCTTCTCTTTAAAGCATGTTAAGGTATGAAGATGAATTTTGAGGGACACAGAAGTGTATAAAAAGTAAGATAGTAATTATTAAAAAAAAGCCATATGTTTCAATTTCTAAATATTTCGATTTACAGAGCAGTACTTGATGTCAAGAAAATGAAATGAAAAACATATCTAATTAAATAGAACATCCACATTTATATTAAAAAAGGTTTTTCATCATTAATAACCAAAATTCCGAATTTAGAGAGTTGAATGAATGGATTGACACTACTATGTTAATGTATGGGGTAAGCTTATCTAGTTTGTCTGATCAGCTCGCTTGTTTCATACAAAACTTGCACAACAGAAATTCCGAGTTCCAATTCAAAAATAAACAACACTTTAAATTGAAATTGGGTCTGTTCGAATCAAAAAGTAGGACGACAACAATGGGATATTGAAAGGAATGTTACAATTGATCTAATTTTTAATATAATTTGTGTTCATGAATCAATTAACCATGATAACAAATAAGAGAAATAGTGGAAATAGATTGAACATACCCTAGACTATAGTTTACAAGGAACCAAAAAAATTATCATATATTCAATAATTAATAGCTCATTAATTAACCTCATTATATCAGGTAGGCCTACGTGACAAAGAAACCCACGACATGGAATCCGTCATGATGATCTTAAAACATGCATTATGATTAGAGCAGTTCTGGTATATTGCCGAATTCTGCACCGTGTTACCTACCTTGGCCTTGTGATAAATTGATATCTCTATCAATATCCATGAAATATGGTTTATTCAAAGTTATCAAAAACAGAACATGGGAAAGATAAATAATTTAAATAGATACATGAGTGTTTGTTTATGCTTTTGTTACACGGAATTCTTAAATGTTGATTTGCTAATTTGTATAAAATACTCTCTAAAACATGCACTTACTTATTAGGACGGTTCTCGTATATTGCCGAATTCTACACCGTGTTTCCTACCTGTCATATGTATTCAGTAATAGTTCATTCATTAAGCTCATTAGCATATATAATCATTGGTCTTAGATAATCATTATATATATAAATTGATATCACTTTTAATATCCATGAAATACGGTTTATTCAAAGCTATCAAAAACAGAACATGGAAAAGGGAAAGTTAAACAATTTAAATAGATGAGCGTTTGTTTAAGTAAAAATTTTGTTACACGGAATTGAGTTGATTGCTAATTTAAATTACCCAAAACTATATACGTGCTTGAATGCCACGACCATTTCACATAGCTCGCAAAGTATGCAGCTTAAAATGATTTATTTTCTTATATGAACGCACCTTCCTAGATCTCAAGAAGGTTTTTCCATTATGTTTTCATAAACAACAAAGATACTAGTATAAATAATTTAGGTTTATCTTGCAAACAGTGTTTGACTTCGATGTTAAAATTCAACATCTCAGATACAAGTATATTCATCAGCTGATCAGGTAATTTGTTGTTAATCAAAACATTGTTTTATGTTTTCATTCTTATAAATTTCACATCAAGTGGCATAAAGGCAGTTATTAGTTGTTGGAGTTCGAGCATAAATTCAAGATATTTGTTTCACCGATGTTCATTGCAAACGGGGTCCTTGCGTCATGTGCGTGGGCTTTTAGTATTGATGATGATGGCAACATGACATTTCAAATTTCATGAAGTTTTCGGTTTATGCAAGAATTGTTGTGAGATGCATTATCTAGTCATATCAGACTGTAATATTTACTGCTCTTTCAGTTTTAGTTAAAACAATAGAATACCGAATCCAAACTTACAATAACATTATAAACAAGGTGGTATGATGGTTAACTACAAAACTATAGATTTTGTAACGCTCAATATAATTCGGGATAGAATATTATTGATTTCCTATATACACTTAACTCTGCTTATTGGTGAAGAAAGCTAACTTATCATATTAATGTTACAGATACAGGTGCACGGATTCTGTGGTAAAAATATCAGTAACATACCTTGGCATAAAATATTGATATTCAGTGATGCAACAAAAATGACATTGATGAAGTTGAACATGAAGATATTGCACTGGAATTTGTGCAAGTGTTTATATTTTTGTACATGTACAATAATATTGTAGGGTGACAGGTTTTATGATATATACATAGGGCATGGCATGTCATAAATTTTCTTTGTGGACTTCGGAGTCGTATATTTACAGCAAGTGTAAATAATTGGTAATGAATCCACTAAACTTAGTATGGTGATGATAAATGTGACTCATCTCAAAGCAATAATTTTGTTAAATATTTCTTATTTTCACCACGAGTGATGTGAAACCTTTTAGTTATCACTCTGTGGTGACAAGTTATCACACCGTGATGACAAAAAAGATAAATATTGGCTGTCACTGAATCTCAAAACGCCTCTCAAGAAAGAATCAAGAATTGCACAGGTATCACCTAAGAACATATCTAGGCAAGTCGACTTGCAAGACACTGCCTATAATTTAAGGACCCAACATATCTGGTTCAAACAGTATTAAAAAGGCAAAAACATGTCTGCTTGCCAGCCGGGTGTTGAGGTGGGGTGCAATTTGACAATTATGTACAAAAAAGATCCACAAAAATTCCTTAAATGTCCACCAAAAGAACACCTAAAGCACCAAAAACACGTAAATGTAGAGCGTCTCTTAATAAAATACTAAAAACAAATGCTTGGAAAACTATATTAAAAACTTTTTTCCTCCAAAAGATCCACTAAAAAAAAACACCCCCGTAGAAAAAATCCTGGGTCTGGGCAAAAATACAAATGTTATAAAGATTTATCATAATAAATATACAATTGTGGACACAATTTATTACTTTGGGTCTATAGTTTAAATAGTATGAGGATCATATCAATATAATTATTCTTTCATCGTACAAAATCTTCCTTGGCATATTTCGATGAGCATGCATGACGAAGTTAACAAATTGAAATCCCAGGAGGTCTTGACTCTGACAGAAATCCCAAGATGTTTCAATGCCCTTTTTAAATGTTTTAACTTTGAGGGCAGATGAAGCCTTGATCTCCCTCTCTTTATCTTCCTCTATGATATTTCTTTTCACAAAGTAATAAAACACAAAAATAATCCAAAAAAAAACCCACAAAAAAAAACAACCTCTTATGGCATAAAATAAAATGGGGAAGTTCAGAAATCATAAAGTTCTTTCAGATAGTATTAGTACAAATTAGTTTTAAACCTCTAATTGATACTTAAGTCACGAACATTTTGCTCATGTTTACTTCCAGGTATAAATTGAGGCAGACTGATCACTATTTTGTGTTCACCTTGATTTTCCCATATTTCTTACAATAAATAATAGAATGTTAGCGAGAAACCAAAACGCGCAATCATCTTCGTTCTCTTTTGTTGCTGATATGGAGTATGGAATAGAGGACTGAGTTTTTGAATTGACATTGAATTATGGAACAAGTGAAATGGTAAAGATAAACAAATCAAATGTGTGTGTGTACATCCAGCACAAATCTATCTGTGAATGATATACCAATACCAATAACGATGTGGATAACAGTAACATACAACACAATTAAGTTTTACACATCATGTAATGTCACCTATACATGTATATGAGCATTCTTCCTTTCACCATGCCTTTGTATGTATCTTGCACTTTTACACTAAAACAACGGTCATCTTTTAATACAAAGATGACACCTAGCTCTGAGCTCCTGATATATCAAAGGCTTGATTAAACCACAACTATTATGAATTTTTCAAGTGCAGATTTTCGAGTTACATAAAGTCAAGACGTCCTTATACACGAGCGGACCATCTTCTTTTAAAAGTGAAAATGTACTTTCTTTGTGAAAGTTATTGTTGCAGTTTCATTCATATATATCTTTATCCAATGTTATCTAGGATAGGTATCAGAGTAATTTTTATTCAAACTTGCCATTTACAGGTAGGCACATACAACTCAGTTTCAGTTTCAGTTTATTTTTCCAAGTACAAATCAATGCAATATCTCAAAATAAATATCACAGTTTAAATACTAAGGATGAGAATACAATTTTTAACAATCAAATATGATCCAATTTTATCTATCAAAGTTCCAAATATTTCATCATATTTGGCACCATTACGTTTTGGTGGTTCTGACAGAAATCAAAAGATATTTCGATGTTCCTGACTTGTTTTGGAGCAGAAAAAGACTCGAGATCTTTCTTCTCTCTAAGTTATGGTCGAAATTGTGTAAAACTTGAGCAAAGAGAGGTAACACAATTATTTTCAATCAACTCATATACACCTAAACCAAATAAACCTGCTTCAATACGATGAAGGTTTTAGATCTTGTAAAAAATGAAATGTGATTTTGTACATTCATAACAACATGAATATCATAGATAATCTCAATGATCTGGCAAACATCTTTAGGTCTACAAAAATATAAACATGATTTGGGTAAGCTGAAGACCTCAGACAATTCTTCTTTCATCATGTTCATAGACATGGTAGATATGATCAGTTTTGACATGTCCATTCTAGCAAAAACAACAAATAAATGATATTGTTTTCTCTCAAAATCCCCCCAAAGATCTGCATGTTTCATAGACCATTTGTAGACATTAAAAATCACAAAAAGACGAAAGACTTTCAAATAGTATACGGTATTAGTACAAATCAATCGATACAAATGTCACAAAAATGTTGGTATGTTTACTTCAGGTATGTATTCACGCTGAACTGAGGCAGACTGTTCGCCATTTTGTGATCACCTTGGTTTCCCATAATCCTTATACAAAATTATGTTATAATATATAATAGACAGTTAGCGGATAGCAAAAAGACACTCTCAACTCCTTTGAAACATTAGTACCTGAGACATACAAACTTTTGATTTGTTTATCTTAACCTAAGTATTGTCTTAACCATTTTACACGTTCCATTAAATGACAGTTCAAACTTTTCATATTCCATATTAAAAAGCCACAAAAATTACAAAATGGCGAACAGTCTGCCTCCCTGGAAGTAGGTATACCAACATTTTCGTATCGATTAGAGGTTTAAAATTGTCTTTTAGTGATTTTTTTTATATGGAATAGGATATAATAAGGTTGTATGGACTTAAAACATCCTGCTATTCCATGTTTATATTAGTGCAAAAGTTTGTATGTCTCTAAACATGGAATAGCAGGATGTTTTAAGTCCATACAACCTTATTATATGAAGCTCCCTTTATCTGATTGAGCACTTTACCTTTTGTATGGTTTCAAGTGAACTTTCCTTTATTATGGAATAGGATAAGTTTGAATTGTTATTTTGTGGAACATTTAAAATGGTAAAGATAAGCAAATCAGAAGTTAGGGTACAGGTATTTCAAACTGGTACAAATGTATCAAATGTATTATACCAATAACGATGAAATTCATGTGTGGCCTAAAGGTTGGTAAACATGAAGTTTCTTGCTTTCATCATATTCATGCATGTATCCGCTTAAACTTTTTGCACTAAGGGGGTCACCATTATATTCCGAAGACGACACCTCAAGAGCTCACCAGATTGCCAGTCATGTTTGCTAATCTTCATTTTAGACTGAAAATAAACTTGTTTTTAAAGTTGTTGTTGCTATCTATTTTATGTCTTTCAGATGGGTAGGTACGACGTGTTGCTCTCCTATTGAGTGACTTACATCGTGCTTACATTTGGAGGTAGGTTATGTCCAACTTTATGCTCTCTATTTCATCATATCTGTATGGCATAATTACACAAAAGCTGGGATATTTAATCAAAATGATCAATCATATTTTGATGTCTCCGATTCACAACAATGTTCAATACATGATGATACCACATTGTCAATGTAAAGAGACCAATGCACTTGATTTTACAATAATAACCAATCTAATGAAAATAATTTAGACTGAACACATGTAGAATGGTGAGCGAGCAACCGGTTGTACCCCCTGCAATTATGATTACAAACAAAAAACACGATGGATTTTCTTGTTGTTTTGAAATGCAATTTTTCATGTCAATGAAGAATGGGACTATTGTTGTTTTAGAACTTGACTATGACAATGTTTGATGCACATCATTGCTAAAATGTGGTTTGTTTATTCTGTTCCAAATTTACACATTTACAGTTCTACATGACTAATTAAGAGTAAGCATGTTTTAAAGCAATACTTAAATGTAGTATTTCAGTAATAAATTTAAGTTATATTTCAGAAAAAAACGTGTTTTGGAGAGCATCTGAAATCTTTAGGATGAGATCTTCATCACGATTATATCAGTGGAAGCAACAAAATTTGACTCCTATACCAATTTGGACTTGATGTGAGTTTGTTTAAAATGGCCATATTATTGAAACACTGGACTTTGGTAATATTAA
>JXSR01S073458.1:12633-27716 GCA_000969725.1 Ophiothrix spiculata
CAAATAATACATTAAAATAAAGATAATTACACTCTGAATAAATTGAAAAAAAGCAAATAGCTTTTGAAATAGGGTCATTTTTCTTTTTTTTTTCCATGAAAAAAACTAAGTCCTCAAAAAAGTCATATGCGCATGCTCAAAGGGACCGCTCCATTTGTGCAATAGGGATTAAAAATGTACCATGTTCATCATGGTAAACTTAAAGTATTTAACAAATATAATAAATACTACGTATATTACTTTGTTTATAGTTTACACTTTATTAATAAATCAATTCAATTCTCGTCTGAGCTTCGAAGGTTATCCTTTTTATGATACAAACACAAATCAAAACACACAATTCAGTCAACTACTATCAGGCTATACCATGTTTGCAAAAAATGCTTATACGTATTTTCCTATACTGAAATCTTGTGATTTTCGATAAAATATTCGGCTTTCTAGATAGTGCTTTATCTATATGATTTTAAGTTGACTTTTTTAGATTTCTCTTCAAAATACGGTCATTTTGGTATGCGAAGTCTCTAATTTGGAAATAATTTCCTTTCTTTAGACATAAAAATCAATTTTCCAATTCTTTTAAGGTATTTGAATAATTTATTTTTGAACATTTAAAATCTGTAGTAAGCGTTCTTTGAAATAGCATCCGACATCGTATATGCTATACTCTAAAAAACTTCGAAAATAAACCGAGTCCTGTTCGAAATTAATTTCTCCACGCTTTTGAATTGCCGTGAGATTTCGTCTAGCAATAACCTGTGTTGTTAAACTGCAAAATACTCTTCGCTTAAAAAATGAAGCCCAATACGGAACTGTGCTAATCAATAACAACAAGTATAGGCAAGATCGATGCAGATGAGTGGTAATCCTTTTTATTGACAGAGTGAAAATTCCCATACTGTGTTATAACTTCTAAGTCTCGTTGAATAAACGTGTCGCCACTGATTTCGTATTTGTCAAAACTTGAGCTATGAGATTTTCAATTAATTTTTGTAATTTTTCCAATAATCGTGAAATTTCATATTTTAGTTTGAAAATATTAAAAATGATATACATTTTTTAAAAATTTGCCAAAATACACTGGACTGAAAAAGGAGTTTTGCTCATCTATAGTGTGAGAATACATTGACCACCTCTATCTAATAAAAGGACTTCGTAAATATAAGTATAAACTCATATTTTTTTTAATCAAAATAGATTGGAAATCAAATCAACTGAACAAGACAGAAAGTTGTCTTGCCGCAGATGTTAGTGGTAGGGGAAGATTACATCGTGCTACAAATTGTACAAAGGAATTTGCCGTAATATGCGAAAAACCGCTAGCAACGAAGGATTGTCAACGGGTGAAAGGTGAGTTATCAGGATTCAAGGACAGCGTCAGCCTTACTTACACTCACCGTGGGAATTTTGAGGTTTGGATTGTTGAATTATATTATATCACTGTCAACTCTTTTCAAAACATTTGGCACAAGATTAACAATATTTTTCGTCAATTATTATGAAATACAGAAATAAGCAATTTATCAAACATATCATGTGATTTTGACGATGCTTAAACGATGCATTTTAATGTTAGTGAAATCGACAACTGGTAGGGAGCTTTCGGTTCCACTACAGAGGTATGGTCAACGGATGGCATGCAAACCCAGTGCAGTGAAATTCCAACATGACTGTCACCACTTGATTTTTGTATATATACTTAGTGAAGTTATAAGATATGATGTATCATATATCTGCAAACGAGTTTTTCATTATGTGAAACGGTAAGGAAAATTATCATAATGAATTTAGACGACAGCAAGTTACCCGGCCGATCTGAGGTACATGTACTTTGGTCGAAGAAAAAACGGATTTCGTTTTCGACCATTACTATCCGTTATGGGCTTCACGGACTGTTTGATGAATAACTGAATAAGATTTGTTCATGACCATATTTAAGATTGACATGACAGCCCACTCGTGGTAGAATTATCCACTAAATAATCAAAAGCCCCCTATTTTTAGTACCCAAGCGAAAATGACCCTTCAATTATTATAGATCATGTTAATTTTTTTTGTCTAGTATTTCGTACAGTGCATTTAGAACTCGAAGATGGACACTCGTCTTATACCTTGCGCAATTTACCAGAAGAATGGGTTGACTGGGTGAACGAGAATGCATTCCAGTTACTCAACGATCCCTGGACTACCTGCAATTTTTCAGGAAGAGCGTTTCCAATCGGTGTCAGCAGACCCGAGTGTGTTGTTAGAGACAAGGCGTCTTGTAGGGAAGTCGTTTTGATATTTTCTGTTCATGTCATTGGTATGTAAACTGAACTGAATAGCATATGTATTATATATAATTATATATTTACAGTAATGATTTACAAGGATATTTATATCAAAAAAAACCTATGTGACGCTGACATCGAAACAGATACATAATGTATCTGCCTTCTCACAAAACGCGGTACACTATGAGCCAAAATACTACACCACAGTATGACAGTGTAGTATGTGAAGAGGTCCTAATTCAGTGTAAAGATCAAGTTTGTAAGAAAACAAATTTGCTCAAAATGAATATTAAAGAAAAGATGCAAACAGATACGTAGCGACAGATACGTAAGCTCAACCTGGATGTAGTACATTTTAGTGCGAAATGAAAGCTCATATTTTTCTGTAAAGCAAATCGGAGATATACACTGTAAAAAAGGATGTAATTGAACAAACTTCGTAATCTAAGATTACAGAAGGGATAGTTACGGGAAACTCTGATTTTACGGAGAAAATTTCCTGGAAAATGTGCTGCATGGAAAATGTAATTTTCCTGGCATCACATGTTCCAGGGAATTTCATAGAAAACCGTAAAATAAAGTACAATTTCTCGTAAATTACGTGATTGTACAGGGTATTTGCTCTAATTTACGTCCCTTTCTCCGTAAAATCACCGTTTCCTGTAATTTATCTCCTGTAAACTAAGATTAAGAAATCTGTCTAATTACATCCTTTTTTGCAGTGTATAGCTATTTTCCATTTCTTTTGTAATAACATAACAGCCTCATCCCCATGGATGCATACTTTCTTTTGCCTCTTCAAGGAAAAAAAGAAGCAAGCTGGGGTTGAAACCTTACAAAATGTATTTCAGAGATCAATGCCAATCAGTCTAATCAGATTAAATTATACACATTTTGATCAAACACCTTTTGAGTGGAAAAGTCTTTGCAAATGTCAAATGGACAAGTCCAAATGCTAATGATATTGTTCATTCGTATTGCAGATAGAGAGAATCCTATACTAAGCAACGTTTCTAGCGATATATCCGTAAGCTCTTTTAGTGGAGAAAACTTCACCATTGTTAACTGGACGAAACCAAACGCTACTGATAATTCTGGCATTGTAAAGCTGACTTCAAATGTTGAACCTGGATCCCGATTCCACATTGGAGCAAATAGTGTTACATATACTGCAGTTGACTCATCACACAATGTAGCTAATGCCACTTTCATCGTAACGGTTAAAGGTTAGTTATATTAATTCGCACCATATCCGTCTGATATAGATTAAGGAGCTTTCGTTTTCACGATGGGCTATTCAAAGTATTTTCAAATTATCGTCCAGTACCGTTATTACCTTGCTTTTCAAAGATTCTCGAAAGATTAGTATTTGATAGATGCCTTGATTATAATAATGCCAACACAATTCTCAATAACAAACAATTTGGTTTTAGACCAAATCACTCAATTGATATGGCAATTGCACAAAATATTTGTGTAGATAAAATAAACTCTGCTGTAGAAAGAAAAGAAACTACAATTGGAATATTCCTAGATTTATCAAATGCTTTTGATACAATAGGTCATCTTATTTTACTAGCAAAACTAGAATATTATGGGTTTAGAGGCATTGTTCAAACCTGGTTTTAAGAGCTATCTTAGTAACAGAAAACAATATGTATCGTATAATCTATGCAACTCCTCACTTAAAGATATGTCATATGGTGTTCCACAACGATCTATACTAGGTCCATTATTGTTTATCTTATATGTCAACGATATTACTGTTTCTTCAAATATTTTGGACTTTATTCTCTTTGCTGATGACTACCACTTTCACTTATTCCCATGCTAATCTAATAAATCAAATGGATATAGTTAACGATGAATTGATAAAAGTAAGCAATTGGTTAAAAGCCAATAAATTATTGGTAAATGCTACCAAAACATATTATATGGTATTAGGAACACGACATATGGTTTCAAACATCAAATTATATGTTTTAGAAGTGACTTTGAATATAACTTTATTACAAAGAGTAAACTACACCAAATTTTTAGGAGTATTAATTATTGATTGCCTTACCTGGAAATTTCATATTGACTGTGTCGCAAAAACCTTATCAAGAAATATTGGTGTCATGAACAAATTGAAACATTTCTTTCCTGAATGTATATTACTTACTCTGTATTGTACTATGATCATGCCTTAGCTATGGTATACTTATCTGAGGAGAAATACTTGCAAAACATTATTAGATAAATTGGTGAAATTACAAAAAGGGGCATTACGAATTATAACTAACAGCTATTATAGAAGCCATACCGGTCCCTTATTTGCAAAAACAAATATTAGTGCTCTTAGTGATATGTATAAAATAGATCTTGGAGTATTTATGTACAGATACTCCATCAAAGATTTACCATCAACATTTGATTTTTTTTTTAAACGTTCAGACGTACACGGATACCCAACAAAACATGTGGATGACTACAATATCATAAGAAATAAAAGATCGTTTTCTGATCATGCAATTAGATATAATGGTCCAAACCTTCGTTATTTATACAAATTTGATATCAATTTAAGAGAAAAGGACCTATCTTTCCAGTACAATTTACCCCATCACGATAGCGTTTGTCAATCAGAATCTGAATTTCAGAAACTTTTACGCAGAGCAGATAAAACAGCTTTGAATAAGACTAGTAGGATATAGTTAATAAATGCTTATCATCTCACAAGCCAGTTCCGTGGTGAAGCGGTGATAACATAAGTTTCTCATGCAGGAGGTCGTGGGTTCGAATCCCGTCATAGTCGTTTTGTAAATTTCAACATTTTTTTGCCGTGGCGTGTTGATTTTTCTACAAAAAACTCCAAATTTTCATACCCACGTTCCCAATTTGCATTTGCTTACTCCTTGTTCAAATAATAAGGGTTCAAAGTAAGCTTTATTGGCAGGTCACGTTAATAAAAACAAATCTCGCAACCAAGATTTTGTAATATCGATCGCGAGATCTGGAATACACATTGCTCATTATAAACTCATTGCATAGGACCACAGAACACACTGTTTTTTGTTGTTTTTTTGTCTGATGAAATTGCAGATGATCCCTTCTTATCATCTTCAAAATCAGTTTAATGATGATAATCAGGTTCGAAAGATTTATAATATACCAATATATTATCATGAATTATTATGTCTACTGCAAATTCGTCATGTTGACACGTTTTGGTGATGGTTCAATACTTGACATGTCATTGTGACGTACGTTTAATCACCGTTAAATCCTCTTAAATTGGCTATTTCTATTGATGTATTTTTCTAGCCCCGTGTTCTAGTAACAGGCAGTTTCTGTCAGGAGGATTATCCCCAGAAAAGAACAAAGACTGGGATCAATTTAATTACGATAGGTTCAACAAAGTCATTGAAATTCTTGAAAAATTTTAGGTGTGCGAAAGGCATCGTTTACTAATGATATATTGTGATTAATACTGTACAATGATTACTGTAAAGATTGACCACAACTGAACGTTTTCAGGCAAGAGTCCTGGAAAATGTCCCCTTGTGCTGAGGGTATAAAACATGTGTTCGTTCATCCCTTTACAACCGTTTATGCAGCAAACTACATTTTACGATATAAGTGAAAATACATTTTTAGCAGATTTGCTATCCCTATGCTTACTTAAAAACGCTTGCAAAGTTTCATGTCAAGAAAATAATTGGAAACATGAAGTATATATTTATATGTTATGGGGACAACCAACAGAAACTATTAAGGGCTTTCTAAACTTTGAACGCGTTTATCTGAGTTTTACACTTTACTCTATTACAACTTTTGACGGACCATAAAATGGCTTATGGAAACATTATAAAGGTGAATGAGGTATGGTATTAATCCTTAAAACATTGTTTTGCAATTATTTAAAAAAGAGGAAATGACAAGAGGCTGCATTAACGGCTGGGTTGAGATGGACGGTCACATATGTTATATGTTAAGTGATATCTCGAAACATTGAACAGTTAAATTGAGTTATAATCGGTGGTTAGGTTGTTCATTCCACTTTAAAATTAGTAAAATTGTACAAAATTTCAAAAATCGACCACAGGACTCTTTTCAATCACTTTCAACTTCAGCCTGCTGTATCTCAAAATTGACTTCGCAATAATGTACCTTACGATGTGCCGAAACACTTATAGACATTTAAATTAGTGATTTTATTAGATGAGGGAGCAACGTGATTGAGTTTCACATCACAATATTTTCTTTTTCAATCCAGACAAAGAAAGTCCAATACTTGTCAACGTACCTCACAACATGTTTGCAATCTCTAACAATGGACAAGAATTTGCTATAATTACCTGGACGAAACCATACGCCACAGATAATTCTGGTATTGTAAACCTGACGTCGAATTTTGAACCCGGATCCCCATTCTACACCGGAGCAACTACAGTTACATACACAGCGGTTGACCCATCGGGAAACACAGCACGTGGAACATTTGTTGTCACGATCATAGGTTTGTATAAACACCGTTGATACATGTGCTTTGGGTAAAAAAAAAATAACAATTTTATCTGCAGATGATTTGCACGTGTAATGTTTCATAATGACAGCCGACTACCAAATTGGCCTATTGTAAGAATTCTGATCAAAATCTTCAGAAAAGTAAAAAGCAAACTCGTTTTGCGTTTTGCATGATGATCTTTAGTATGGGCTATTCTCTGAAACTATTCATTAATGCTATGTCAAGAAAAGGATTAAGGTTTGTTTGTAAATTGCTTTTACATCTTAGATTACATGTTTTTTATTTATTCATTATAAGGTCAATTTTAATATTTCATCTCTAGAGGGTAGTACTTATTGTTGTCACCAATGATAATAATAATTAAAAAATCTAAATATGTTATTATTATATTAAGGTAGTTCTAACGGCTACGGTGTCCTGCACAGAATTTGTTAAAAAATTTACAGAATGTTCAGAATGATGAAAGCGGTTTTGAGTTACGCTATTTTTATTTTTTTTTAAATTTCCCATATACTTTGTGCATGGCATATTTGGCCACCATGAAAATTTCACAAAATGTATCAAATTTCTGAAAAAAATACTATTTACAAAATAATTTTTTTCTGTGGCAGTGGTTCACAAAAGAAACTAATTCTTTTTTCTTTGCATTGCAAACTGATCACAGATTGTCACAAATTCTGATTTAAAGAAACTTATTTAATCGTTTACGAACGCGAGACTTCTAATGTTTCTACTTCCCAAATGTTATTGCGTTAATTTCTAGAAACACTAAATAGCCAGATTCCTCAGAATTTTCATTCATAATTCATATTTTTCATGGTTCAATTTAACAAACGAGGTATCAAATGAAAGCTTATCAAATCTCGTTGGCTTTTCAAATTAAAGTGTTTCTAGAAAATTTTATAGGTGTTTAAAAATATGCCTAAATTTAGGAGCTAAAAAGTCATTTTTCTTGATAATGAAACACTTTATGGCAAAAAGCCCACGAGAGAATTTAGCTATTGTGATCCTTCACCAGCCCCTAAAATGTGAATGTCATAGCACATTCCCTCCTGACATGAAAATTCAAAAACTCTGATTTTTTAGGGAATTTTCAAAAAATAAAGAAAAACATAAGGAATTGGCTGAATATTAGAAAACTTATTAGATGTTACCATTAAAGGATTTTCTTTAAATTGAAATATGTTTTGGTTCCCATTCCCCAAAACTATTCACTTTATAGCTAATTTTCTGACATGTGTAAATAGCCGTTCAAGCTACCTTTAAAAATGACAATGAATATTTTATTGCTTGCATTATTACCACTAACATTTCAAATGATGCAAAAATCTCGAAATGCTTTGAAAAACTTTGGGATGGTGTTAAACTTATCCAATGCCCCTTTAAAACATGACAAGACTTACCCTACCTGACACATCTTAGGTCACATCAAGAGACAGCTTATAAATAAAACAAAATAAGTAATGCATACGTTTTTTAATGTTTACTATAAATATTGTGACTATTTGTTCACTTTATGAAACTTAAAACTCTGTTTGTTTATAATTTTGGGCACGGTTTTCTGTTGCTTAACCCTTTTCTTATCAAGGGTGGGGGATGATAAACAACCTCAAGCCTAAGCAAACGCAAACTAAGCAAACGCAAACTAATACGACCTAAGGGTTTGGAGTAGTTGTAAGTTCATCCTATGTGGTCATGTTAGCGACAAAATCGAAGGTGCCTGCTTCAGAGGTGGTAATGGTGTCCGTTTAAAAGTTGGAAAGAAAGGGGCGGTTGGCATCTCCGGATATTTTAAGTCGCCATTTTGAAAAAAAATATCTGCCATATATGGACCTAGAACTTACCAGGTTACAGTACATCTTTGAAACACCGTTTCCTTTCTTTATAAGCAAAAACCAAGGTAAAAATAATTATTTCAATCGTGATTTTCCGACTCGGAACTGTTTATGACGTCATAATTATGTAAGGCCTTTGCCGATTTTCATGATTTTGGGATCAATAGAAAGAGGAGACCATACCCTATACTAAAATGGTACAAAACAACTTACCTTTTTGTGGTTAAATTTCATACCTTATAACGTTACAAAAAATACATTGGTAAGAGTTGGTACTTACCAGCTATGGCAAAGGTTTCCCTTTTGCACTGACGGTTACCATGATGGATCATCCTCCTATTATGCCCTAATAACATTAATTATATTCTCCATAGTTTTTAGGGATGTGAGAAAGTTTTTTCAGGATTGGGATGAACTTCCAGTTAAATTATTGGGCCGTGCAGCAGAACCAGTTTCCCTAAATGTGAAATATTTTGGTAAGTTAAAAAAAAAATGGTAGGTGTAACAGTAAAGCTTCATGAACATTATGTTAAATCATACAGAAATTGTTAACAGATGAATGGTTGGACAGGCGTGTTTTTTGTTAGTTGCCACTTTTTGTCAACTTAGAGCACCGATATTGACCACTTAAATTCATTGCTAATGTCTTTTAAGAGTTGTATGAGTTTAATTTTGGACAATGCAATATGGTTGCCATTTTGCAAAGTAACTAAAAGCATAGTTGAGTAAGTGACCAGTTGGCAGTTATTTTCCTAAACTCTAGGAGAAGTCAAAAGTTCACAACAACTAAAAATAGGTGTGGCATAATAAAAAAAACTGTGTTGGGAATGGCATGGTTTGTCATGTTTTATGACACCACAGAATGCATATACAAAAAATACTTCTATGTGGAATTTGAATGCTATTTGTCCTTCGATTGGTCTACCCAATGATTCATAAGTGAGAGTGTTCTTTGAATCATTGCCTATCCCAACATGCATGTATTTAAAATTGTTTCTACGCTAACCTGTTTTGTGCACTGAGAATTCATAATGTTGTCACCTAAAAAACAATACTTGTAATATTATGTCTCGACTATTTTTAGTTTTTAAGCACTTTCGACTTTTAGAGTTTTGATTCAAATGACCTGTGACCCTAAATGCTGTCATCCTGATCACATTACGACACTTTCCTAGGTAGCCGTTGTTCATGGTACAATTTAGTCTAGGTTAGGTACAGGACTAAGTTAATATAGTCGTGGCCTTAAATGACCCAATATGCCTCATATCAAAAACGTTAAACAAGAAAATGTTTAACGAAAAACTGCTTCTTTGTGGAGTGGTCTGTGGTGAATAGCTTTTTGAAGTCGTTTGTTTTAATTATTAAATTTGAAGTTAAATCTAGTAATGTTATTCAAGGTCATTCAAAGGCACATTAAAATCATAAACCACGCGAAGTTAAATTTTTGTATTTCTTTTTTATACTTTTGGCCACATATGGGTCAGATATTCCTGATCTTATTTTTTCCTATTATTTCTCCATTGTTTCTCTTCAGTAAATTACCATCTATACTCTATAACAGAATGTCGACAAATCATCAAAATATTTCTATTTCTATATAGGCTTTAAAACAAACCATATGAAATAACAATTTTGGTTTGTATTTGTACAGTCTTGAAAGAGTTCAGATTTTCATCGAATGCTGATTCTCAAAAGTTTTTTGTATCTGATGGAAATGTGACCACCATAATTGACATATCAACGCCCGGTGTTAAATATAGTAAGTTTATATTAAATCATATCTGTATATAACTTTAAATCCAAGATATGTGAAATCATCCAAAGGTAAAGTGCTCAACCAATACGGGAGCTAGACTAAAATATTAGGTTTATATGATATTTCTACATATCTTATTAACAAATTTGTTTTAAGGCCTGAGGAAGCAGAGGCATATACTTCCGATGAGTACCTCAGGTCTTACGAAAGACATTTGATTAGCTTTGTGATGTGTCTATCTATCTATCTATCTATCTATGTCGACCGCGGTCGGAAGCCATGATGAATTTTCTCCACTGCTGTCTGTTTAGCATGAGTTTGAGAAGTTCGTTTTGATCAATGCCAGCATCCTGTGTAAGAAGTACTGGGTAGGTCAGCCTTGGTCTTCCCTGTGCACGTGTCCCTTGGGTGGGCGTCCAGAACACTAGTGCAGACACTGGTTCCTGTGTAAAGAAATCATATATTTTGTATATAATACAAGTAGTGACTGCTTTCAATCCATCGGTGATCTCAAAACAATTATGCCCCTAGCTTCGGTTGGGGAAGTCCTATTCATGGTTTTGAGGTCACCGAGGGACAATATTTTTATCTATTCCACTTAGGGAAATAATTTTAACCATACCACGAACAAAACAAAGTCAATATTCGGTTAATATACAAAATATATATAGCTCTGGCAAAATTAGAGGAAAGTGATTAGTGATTTTGAGAAAACAGTTTCTGAAGTAAAACATGGGTAAAAAATTGAATTTTCGTTTTTTGATGGAAATCGCATTTATAGATATTCTTCTAACTATATGTAAAATATATTATTACTTGGAAATATTCATTTTAACGGTTTTTATAAAAAGTTTCTAAACACTCTGTTCAACTTTCTCTTAGTCTGAGTCAATGATGACATCATTTTCAACTTTTTGAAAACGATTGCAAATTGTGAAGATTAAAGGAGCACAATAGAATGGTTTTTAACACGATTTAACCAATTTTGAAATTTGGGCAGCCATTTTGTTTTATTCAAATTAATCACTGTTCCACGAAGTAGATTTTTGTAGATTTTTGATATGTTGTTGTATATGTTTGTCTGATATTATCCTGTATATATCATTACTTTTGCAATTAGTTTGACCTATGGCTTTGATTTTCATTATAATGATTAGCCTATTACAACATGTCAGATGTACAGATGTTGAATGCTCAGTGATGGCCAAATTGTAGATCGAGCAATATATGTTTATGATCTATATAATAGTTCACTTTCCATCCAGAAACACATGCTTCAGGACACAAAGGAAAAATGCAGCTGGAATCAATAAAAACATCTTTTATATTCTCGAAAATTTCGTTTGTTACCATGGTTATTGACCAATTCTCAGCTTCCTCAAGTATAAATAAAAATTACTATGTGTCCCGACAGTGTTCTTTCTGTCTTTTGATTCTTAATTTTCATGATGCCTCCTCTTGATATTTTCAACAAAAGACCACACCTTAAAGGCGGTGTCACACATCACCGTATAGACGAAATCGTACAAATAACGTACACTGTTTTGACTGTACGGTGATGTTCGTTATGCATTCAGTAGAAACACGTTCAATCCGTTATCCATCCGCGCGATCCGGTAGGAATGCGTGTCAATAATGAAACTTGCGAACCGGACGTGAAGAGGTATTATTTTCAAGTGGGGGTCTACTTTGGCGATTGTCTCTGTGCCTACTCGTACGTTACTAATTCGTTTTGTACGTTCCTCATACTTGATTTATTCGTTTAGTACGGCACACGTCCGATTCTCATTCAGTGAGACGAGACAACTTTTCCGCTTCTTATCCACAAGTCGTATGGTCTGTTGGTTTCATGTGCGTTAGTCAATACGTTTATTGTATCGATTTCTTCACCGTATATGACCTCTCGCCATCCCGTATAGCCTAAACTTTGTACGTTATTCATACGTTTTGGCTCTATACGGTGATGTGTGACAACGCCTTTACTCTCATTCCTAACAAGTGCTAACAATATAGAGTCGGTTATATTCTTCTATAATCATGTATATCCATCAAACAAAATGATCTTTCATCCTCCGCGGCACGTTTCTTAGTGAAATTTGAACAGGCAACGATAAACTGTATTTAAGGAAACTCTGTTAATAGTTGGTACACCTTCTGTTTACAATTTGGAAGCTGCATATTTTTTTTTATTTCGTTAATATAATACAAGTAAACTCTCAAGGTTGCTCCTCAGGTACCTTGAAATTGTAAGTATTTACTAGGCAAATTCTAGTTAATGCTCATTTTTATGCATATCAATGGAAGTATTTACTACTTTTCAAGTAAAAGGTGGCTGAGTAATTACTTTCAGTAAAAGGTAGAGTAAAAAGTATTTACTACACTATATGCATATTATGTTCGCTAGTAAAATAGTAGTATTTCCTACTTTGTATACATACGGTCCATGTTGTTAGCACTACAGTGCATATAATAGCAGGTGATGTTAGGGTTGCTACACTCGTATTCTGTGTGTGGAGGTGTGGGTACCAGTGCGTATTTCAGAATTACATAATCCTTATAATTACGTACATTTTATTCCATACAGATTATTCAATGACAGCAGGTATCTTGAAAGAGGCACACGAAGCCATATCTCTCAATAATAGTGTACAAGTCAGCAATACAGATACGTCGCCACTATTTGAATATGGCAGTAAGATTACGAGCGTTTCTCTTTTCGCAAAAGATGGAAACGATAGCTTTAACATTCCTTTGAGAACTGGAACAAATGTTACGATGGCGGTGGAATTGTTAGCAACGGTAGGCAAATAGATTAGACCTTTAACCAATTGAAGACCTAGGGACAAGAAGTACGTCAGTTCATATTGGGAATTTTGAGAAGTTAAGTTTTTAACATGAAATAAAAGGGAAAAAACCCCAAATATTTAAGATTGACACTAAACAGCTATAGTACATTATAAGTAATGACAAGACAAATTCTTTATATATCAACTAAGTGAATATTAGTTACATACATTGTATAATGATCGATATTGATGATTTTGTCAATTTTGGACGTACCCACCTATTACACTTATATTACAACAAAATCAAATTTAAAATTGAATTTAGATACCTAACATATTTGACTACATGGGAATGTAGCATCAACCATGTATATAAAAATATAATTTTTGTAATCCCTCTAAGAAAACAAGTAATTAGACATGTCTCTTGACGACAATGGAAATTTTGAATTGTTAACCCCTGTTGAGCCCTCATGTGAACAACCATCTTTTCCGGACAAAATTACCATACCATGAGAAAGTCTTACTGATCAAAATTAATGTCAATACAAATACAGTTGTAACTGTTTAGTGGGGTAGAAAAGAGTACACCATTTTGAAAAAAAATTGTATGATCTGGAATATTTACAGCTTGTCTCAATATTAATGCAACGAGCAAATAACAAATATTAAAGAAAGTTGCCAAAAGAGTGAATCATAGTAATACAGGGTGTCCCAATACAAATTCAACGAACTTTGACATTTTCTTTTGAGAAAATATAGCACAATTGTAAGCAAACGTTGTAATAATATAATATAATATTGGATGTTACAGGATTTTTGTTTTGTGTAATTTGGATCTCTGAATCAAAATGCATTGCCCATTTAAGTCAACATATTGCGTCCCCTTGACGGTCAAGATGAAACCCTAGCTTACTTGAATTCTTAAACGTCTTTGTCTTCCGTTTTTTCCCCTTGGTTTCTGTAAAAGGCATGTGAATTTTAGTATTATTGGTTGACATCTTCCATTATGATACTTTGTTCGACTCTTTTGGTAGATATTGTATCCTAAGCTTCCCGATTGTCTCACCAGAAGTAACAGGTTCAAGGAATATGAGAGTATTATGAAGATCCGTACTTTAATTTGAACATTTCGACATTTTTCAGTTAAAGATGAATTAAAATATCAGTTTATGTTAGGTTCAGGTTAGGTAAGATTTGTTTGGATTAATTTTGCTCTAGTTAGTTGCAGAATACCGACATATTCTCATCATTTCAAGTTCTGCATTTCTTTAACTTGAAGTCTAATGTCACAAATCCAACCAAAGTAGATTGAAAAGGCTTTCTTAAATTCTTCATATCTCTGTACTAGAGTTGTGAAATTAAACAGGGCAAAACGCTTGTTGTAGAGAAATTTCTCCACTTTTGGAAAACATCCTTGTAAAACCAATAATCTACTCTATTACATTATTATAATGTTTGGTCAAAATTGTGAAAAGAAAATATCAAAGTTCGTTGCATTTTTATTGGGACACCCTATAGTATGGAAATGTTCTTTCATACTGAACATTTTGCACCATGGTAAAATATACAACAGGAGAAAATATCTAAATGAATGTCGTTACAAAAATGACTAACTTTAACTACCTTCTTAATCGTTCAATTATTTTTTCCTCTTCTCAGTATACTCAAAGAAATGCAACTAATCAATACTTCGATGTTACCCCTGGGTGTTTCTTCTTCAATCATGAAGGGTAAGTAAATAAAATGTGATGGCTCACCCTGAAAGGGGGGACTTTGAAGATGATATTAATTTTGATTTTATCATTTCATCTGTTGCAGCATTTTCTAAGCTTTAAAATGACACCTTGCTTGTTGAAATTGATCAAGGCGATCAAATTTTACAACAGAAAATCTGCTGGAAATTCTTATTATTTTCTTAAT
>JXSR01S073458.1:79139-94542 GCA_000969725.1 Ophiothrix spiculata
ACATATAAAAAGAAACATAAATACATTGAAAAACGTTATACAAAAATCTAAATGTCAAAAACTAGTTTGAATAAGTATGTCTTAAGGCTAGCTTGGAATTGGTTAAAAGATTTACAGTTCTTAATATGCAAAGGTAGTTTATTACATAGGTCAGGAGATGCTTTGTAAAATGAACGATGACCGTATGTTAATGTTGACACTGATGGAATAACAAAATTTAATTTAGGAGATGATCTGAGATTACGAGATGGCCTATATTCCTGTATGAGTTCTTGTAAGTAATCTGGTGCTAATCCATGAAGACATTTATAAGTGATGATAAGAATTTTGTACATAATGCGATATTTTACTGGTAGCCAATGCAATTGGCTGAATTGTATGTTTACGTGTGTCTATTGTGTTAATACGTATCATTAGTGTACATGATCATTTGTTTGGGTCCAAAACGCACGTGTTGGGTGATTTACATAAATTATGACGTCACTACTTCCCCAGCGTATTAGCTTTTACTATACCTCATAAATATTTATTAGGAAACCACGAAATACAATTGGTCAGTTAAAGCTGATGCGCGTGACAGCATTATGCCTACTTCCCCCAAGCGTGAACCCCACGCAGGGAAAAAATTGAGAAACTATCGCACCCCTACTATTGCACTCCCTGTAATCATACATATCACTTCTCAATTGGAAATTATACGGTGATCGAGAAGAATGGACATTTTTTGATGTGTTAATATCAAATTTTAGTAAAATATTTATGAGGTATAGTAAAACAAATACAACATGGTTTATTTCGAGAAGTATTGAAAATTCTTGATCCCTCGGTGTTGGATGCGAGTGACTACTTCCCTCCACTTCGCGTCGGGAAGTAGTCACTCGCATCAAACACCTCGGGATCAGTAATTTTCACTACTTCCCACGATACCATGTTGTATTTGTATACTATCGCACGCTCCAGGGAGTCTATCCAACGATGAAAGCGAGTGTCTATAACTACAACGTAAACCTAATCGATTGCTAAAGGCGCGTTTAAATTGCTACGTATTGGGAGCAACAACAAACAGCGTAGACCTGTGAATTGCAGTTTTGAATTTTACACCGGTCCTCGTTAGTTAAAGTCAATTAACCTTGACACAAGTCTCTAACCTACGCAGATTGTCGTTACTATCGGTCGCTTTCAGTTACAAGTTTAACAATTTTTGGATGACATAGAATAAGATTTAATGTCGTTGAGATTTCGTTGGCCACCGCAACCCTCGGTTCTTTGACGTTTCCATGACCGTTTATAGCAGTTTGTAGTCTTTTAGAGGTCGTCACAATTCGTTGGCAATCGTTGTCATCAACAGTGTGTTGCGGGATGTGAGTAGAAATGATTGTACCATCCGCACAAACTTCAAGTCACGTTACTGTTGCCGTGACTAGTCGATTACATTCGTTCCTTTGCGTCAGCCAAAGTCAGTATTTGCCGCCTCGCTACGTTGCTTAAAGTTATTCGTCGACGAGACGTCTGCACCCAACGTCAAGCCAATCTCTTAATTTACTTGTAAGTCTGTGTTTCTTTCAGCACCCCCAGGGGCGTAACCTAAGGGGGGCCGGGGGGTGGGGTGGGGGGCAACTTGTCCCCCCGGACGCAAAAAAATCGGTAAGGAGAACAAACAAATGGGAAGGGAAGAAAGAGAGGAAGAAGAGAAAAAGGGAAGAGGGAAGAAGAGAAAGGGGAAAGAAGAGGAAAAGGGGAAGGAAAAGAGAAAAATAAAGAAAAGGAAGGAAGAGAAAAGGGAAAAGAAAAAAGAAAGAAACCATTATTTCATTCAAAAATAAGCGGGTTTTTTAGCTAAAATAAACAAATTTGTCCAAATATTTTTGCGCGCGCTACGCGCGCGTTAAATTGTTTTTCAAGCCAGTAAAAAATTGGGAAGCCTCTTGAGTCTTGCCCCCCCCCCCCGGACGGTCAAGGCTCGTTACGTCCCAGCACTAGTCACTTGTTGCCGTGGTGTCGCGGATGGTCGTTACTATCCGTCGACAAACTTTCAAATTGATTTTTCATCTTTACTCGTCGCTTGTCGTCCAGGATTTTGTGATTTTGGAATACGTTACCCAACGTTGAGGGCAACCTCATATGTCTAGTGATTCCGCTGTGCGTTTTGTCGCGCGCTACTATTACTTGACTACAACGCAATGCGCATCATACATCTTGCCGCCAAATTGTGCGTAAGCAAAGAACAATGCTTGACTGGCTCGACAGCCGCATTCTCAGTCAAATAACCATTCAGTTGCCAGAGTACGAGGGTAACGAACTTGCAACTAGAAACTTGCAGCTGAAAACGACTGATAGAAACGATAGTGTGCGTGGCTACCGGATTGTATGAGCGTTCAACTGACTTAAACTAACGATAACGGGCAATTTATTCAAAACTGCAATTCGCAGGTCTGCGCTGCTTGTCATTACCCCTAAGTCGTCACAGTGTAAAAGGCACCTTTACAGTTCAAAGTGATCAGCACTTTTTGTTTTTTTCTTGGCGATGAAATGATACTGCTAATATGTAAAACCTTAGTTTTAATATTTAGCATTTTATTGACTTGTGATTTTACAGGATTGGTGACCATAGATCACTTTCTGTAATAAACTACATGCAGGGCACATGGCATTATATGCCTTATATTGTTAAACTGTTTGTGTATATGTTGCAGATGACCACATAACGAAATTCATTGAAGCATCAAATAACCCAGAGGTAAAAACATGCACACAAGTTTATTATTAAAGGAGCTTAGTCCAATTTTTCAAAATTTAGTTTTCAATGTCATATGAAAGATGACCGTTTTGATTTTATGGGTAGTTTTGTATTACAGAGCTGCCTATACGCCACTGTGTAAAATTAATTATGGTTACCATCATTAGAAACATTTTTATATGTATCTCCAAAACGGAACATAACTAAGTCGTGAAATTTCATGGGTTATGAGAAAAATATGAACAATACTTTTGTACCAAAATCTAGAAAAGTTTGAAAAAAAGATGAGGCAATCGGACCATGCTCCTTTAATGACTGTGAGTGCAATAGTATAAATATTTTAATGAGACTTTGGCCGAGTAAAACATAGAACATTTCTTCTCTCATCTAAAGTATTCGTTGTGATAGCCCTATACAATGTAAAAGCTTCTTGATTAGGGTTAACAGTATATTTAAGTAAGTTTTACACATTTTTCTGGTTTTCGACTTATTTTAAGGGTCATTTTATTATTTCCATTGTCCATGTCTTTGTATCTGTTACAGTGGTATCAATTTCTATAATATAGGTATAGAGAGTCAAAGGGGTCCATATGGACCCTGGATTTTGATCGCTTTAAAAACAATGTTATATATATTGTTTCTCTTTTAAAACAGTACACAGTGATACATCAACTCAAATAAGTTTATATGAAACAAGAAAATTAAAAATCCGTCATTCCGTTTCAAAATGGCGGCCATATTTCTAATTCGTGTCAAATTTTCATATTTTCCGAAAACAATTTGAAATATGTTTTCTCAAAGGAATTTTTCAATGTAAATTTGCGCATAATAGCAGATTATAATTACAAATACCTTACTGAAATATAAATTTGAAAAAGGTGTTTCGTTTGGGACCAAACAAAGACAGCACCATCATTTTACCAGGTTATGCTAATTATTTTTGCACCAAAACATGCACTGCACAACTCCTACCTTGACAATTACATAAAACAGCTTTTAAGAGGGTTTGCACGTGACGTCATCGTACACACAACACCATTTTCATTTGCCGGCAAACAAAAAGTTCGGTCAAATTCTTAATAATCTTTTAGCAGTATCATGATACCAGATCACAACTGATGATGACAATAATATAAATTACATTTGTTTAGTGTAATTTTCAAGTCTTGATTTGAAGTCAATCACAAGTTACAGTCGATTTTGTTTACAAATTATTCCGACCACACCAAGATGGCGACGAGAACGGTTGCATGTATGGTGCGTATCGCGTCGTGCAAACCCTCTATTGGGTTTTGTCGCGTTTTTGAGCTTCGCGCGAAAATCAAAATCCATGGTCCATATGGACCCCTTTCCCTATGCACTTAAGTGTTAAGTTTTATATTTTGCCCTTTGCTTCCCTTGGAAAAGGGAAAAGGAGCTTTATAAATGGCGATATTGTATTGTATTTTGTTTTGTTTTGTTTTGCATTGTATTGAATTGCTATTATTGCCTTGCATTGCATTGTATTTTATTATATTGTATTGTATTGTTTTGTATTGCATTGTATTATATTGTACGGTATATAGTATACAAATTTATACTGACTTGAAGATCTCTGGTTAAAACTATGAACCTGAAGTGACTAAAATTACGCCCCTCAGTAAAATAGCTAAATTTTAGTTGAAGGACCATAGTTTTAATCCAGAGATCTGAAAAATGTCAGTATATATTTGTTTTATATTATACAAATATTGTATGCCTGAAAGTGCAATAGTACAAATTATATCATGAGGTCAAATTTGGACTTTTCTATTTCACGAGGCGTAGCCGAGTGAAATGGATCAGTCCACATTTGACCGAATGATACATTTTGTACTATTGCACATGCATAGGCATTCAATATTTGTTTTATATCATGATATCACACAGGTTTGTTTCAAGCCGTGCAATAGTACATACTATTGCACGGCTCAAATGACTGTAATCATGATATAAACTGTATTAACACATTTTAAAATAATGTAATGTTAACTTTCCAAATGGCCGAATTTAATTAATCTTATTAAGATATGCACTAACAAAATGCTATAACAATGAATGCAAGCAATAAGTTATGATGCGCGTATTGGTTTGTGTGTCTAAGTTTGTTGCGCGCGTAAGTCCGTGCGTGAAAGTGACGCGGCTATAAATTACGCAGAAAATCCGTAATAGTGTTTCCAAACCCGTAAAAAGTCTTTTCAAAAGAACTATATATTTACGGGGTTTTCTCAAGATGGTTGAAACTATTTGAAATAATGATATAGGGTTTCAACATACTTAAATTTATTAATACAGTATGTATAAAAAAATGAGGAATATTCAGGGGTTTCATGCTTTTAATTCCATTTAAGTCAATAATCTGCATCATATCTTTAGCTACCTTTAATTCAAAGTGTACATAACATGCTGGAAAACATTTATTACAAATTACATTAGTGTGATCATTTATACTATTTCAAATTCCGAATCGGGGTTTTCCTGGAGGTCCTTTTTATATATTTATTAACATTAGTACTAAGTTTAACTCATTGATCACATTGTGGGTACAGAGACACGCCTTTAAATGGGTACGAACCAAGGAAGTTATAGGGGGAACAGGCTTTCTCCGCCATCTTATGTCGCTCATGGAGCAGAGTTATTGTACCTCCGGATATATTCGGAATTTGACCCGATATCCAGGCAGATCGCATAAATCTTCACCTGACGCATATACAGCGTGTGCATTTTGTTTCACGCGCAAACCGTGTCTGCGTTTCATGTAGCGTGCATTGCGAATTGCTCTGATTATAGTACGCCAATTTTCCCGCTAATCCGTTGCGAAGACTCTCGAAGTGTTGCACGCGGAGCCGTAAAATGCCGGAGGTACAATAACTCACCCTCCATGAGCGACAATCCAAGATGGCTGCCGTCCCATAGGATTTACACGGCGATGAAATCAAAATGGCGGAGAAAGCCTGTTCCCCCTATAACTTCCTTGGTACGAACACATTCTTTTGTATTTCAGACGACAGGAAATATGAAAAGGTTTATTCAGGATTGGGATGAACTTCCACTCAAAATATTTGGTAATGGATCGGAATCAATTTTCTTGAATATGCAATCTTTTGGTGAGTAAGAATATTATCGATGTAGCAACAAATCATAAAGCATTGTGTTGCCAATAACATTTACGTTATGATTGATTGGCTAAGTTTTACGAAAATCCTGTTAAAATACAGTGAATTTATTTTGTAGATGTCTTTATAGTACGTTCAAGTTGCCAATTGATTGAAGCGTTGTTATTGCCAACTGAATTCAGGAATATATATAGTAAAATTCTAGACAATGGATACCTAAATAAGTTTATATTACAACACACAGAACACAACGCTTCGTGTTATTTTCGTGTTTTGAGGAGTGACACTTCAAAATGATTGTTTTTAAAATTTAGAAATTCTAGATTACGAAACCATGACGATTCGGGAATAAAGATATTTGCCTGTATGACTTTAAAAAAATAATGTCATATTTGGAAGATTTTTTTTTTTTTTTATATGTGCAGAACCATCCTCATTTTTGTCTTTTTTCTAAAAATCTGATAAAATCACAATGAATTAACATTAGCATATAAGGCCTTGCACAATCTCTTGGTCTGTGGGAGATGATTTTATATAAACATAGCATCAGAAAAACGCTTTCGCGGGAAAAAAGCTGACGTTAAAACTTTTGTTTATAAGATAAAATGCCTAAAAAATCAAGTAAAAATATCAAAAACCTATTTTAAATGGATTTTTAAATAAGCTTTGGCTCATATTTGCAGTATGTAAGTGCAAATATATTCCTGATATAAATTTGAATTTTGTTCGGTTATGATTTTATTGGAAAAACAAATTTGAAGAACTCCCCAAAAAATGCTTATTATAGCATACGAATAGTAAGGTAAATATGTTAGAAGTTGAACAAATATATGGAATAGCAATGAGATACTACTGGGGGTTGACCGCTTTTTTAGCAATTTCCATTCAAAGTGTGCACAATGACGTCACCAGAGGTGAATCTTTACAGATTAACAAATCGGACCACCAAGATTTTTCGGGTCTTTACAAAATGCGCAATAACTTTTGATTCAGAGATCCAAATTAAACAAAACAAAAATCTTGTAAAAGCCAATGGTCTACTCTATAATATTATTGTAAAAGTGTTAAAGTTTAAAGCTCAAATGAATGATCAGACTCCCAACAATTTATTAGCTTAGCATAGTTCAAATGCATATCAATTAAGATCAAATCATGTTTTATTTTCAAATAAAAAAATGATTTTCTTTCACAGTCTTGAAACAGTTCAGATTTTCTTCTAATGTTGACAGGCAAGAGTTTACTCTAAATGATGGAAATATGACCACTGTCGTTGATGTATCACCGCCTGATGTAAAATATGGTATTGTGCATTTAATTACCTCTACAGCTTGTCCCAATATTAATGCAACGAGCAAATAAAAAATATTGAAAAATAGTTGCCAAAAGATTAAATCATACTAATATATATTTTTGGAAAGTAGAGTAACTACTCTACAACATGCCTTTAGTCCCGTTTCATTTTATCGCTCCAGTCCAAAGATATGAAGAATTTAAGCCCTTTAAATCTTTAAAAGAGAATTCTGCAACCAATTACAGCACAATCAATCCAAACCAATCTTACCTGAACTGTACCTAACATTAAGTGATATTTTAAGTTCATTTTTAACTTAAATAGGTCAAAATTCAAATCTTCCTGATACTCTCATATTCCTTGAATCTGTTACTTCTGGTGCAATAATCGGGTAGTTTAGGATACAATTTTTACCAAAAGAGTGTAAAAAAGGGATTCTAATGAAAGATTTCAACCAATAATAAGTCTTTAACTGAAACCACGAATGAAAACTGAAGACAAAGGAGTTTAAGAACTCAAGTTAGTTAATGATTCATCTGGACCGTCAAGGAGACGCAACAGGGTGACTAAACCAGATGAAAGAACCTCCTTAATATCAGCAGATCATCATTAAATTGAGTCCTTATGTCATGAAATGGGTTCAAGGGATGCTTCTCCTAATCATGTAATGTTTTTAGCAATTACCATTCAACGTGTGCACAATGACGTCACCAGTGGTGAATCTTTACAGATTAACAAATCGGGCCACCAAGATTTTTCGGGTCTTTACAAAATGTGCAATAACTTTTGATTCAGAGATCCAAATTAAACAAAACAAAAATCTTGTAAAAGCCAATGGTCTACTCTATAATATTATTGTAACGTTTGTGTTTTTATTGGGACACCCTGTATCTCCATTAAACCCCACAAATTAAAACATGCATATTACAGAAACAATATCTAGACTTCTTTAACCCTAGTTCTACGAAGGGGGGTTGAATCACCCCCCCCCCCTACCGATTTTTTTTTCTGCCGCAAAAAAATTCCTCCCGCGTAGCGCAAGACGACTTGGTGTACCTCTAAGTTCATATTTTTCGCTTATTTTAGCGGAAAAAATTCGACCCTACCCCCTTCAGGGGGGATACAGTGTCTGTTCAAAGTTCGGATGTCAGGGGGGGGTGTAACTCCGTGATTCTAAAAATGTACTTTTTAGTCATTTATATAGCGGGTATCCATTTCAAACTTTGTATTTAGGTGAAACTAGTAATTTTCTACACTGTTTAGCAAAAAAAAAACGCATGAAAATCGGATATTCTTTGATTTTTGCCTATATTTTCCGTACAAATGCCGATTTTTCACATTTGGTAATCATGACTGACAGTGACGATATACATTTACGGATGACCTTGATTTTGGTATCAATGGAAAGAGGGGGCTGATAACATGATCCATTGATACCACATACATGGGGACTCAGTATAAAAAATTTAGGGGGGGGGGGTTGCAACAACCCCCTCCGTATAATATGTTTGTGAAAATCGCTCCGCATAACAAGGGTTAAGTTTGGCTCTAGTGTGAAGTACATATCAATGACAGACCACAAATAATATTGTTTTTTATTTTCTTATATCCCTGTTTTCATAATCTTCTAGATTCTTCTTTGACAGTGGGTATCTTGAAAGTTGCCCATGAATCCATGTCTCTCGATAATAATGTACAATATAATAACACAAAAACATCGCCTATATTCAAATTTGGAAGCAAGATTACGAGCATTTCTCTTTTCGCAAAAGATGGGACCGACTATCATGTATTACCTTTAAGAGGTGGAACCTCTGTTAATATCACACTGGCATTGTTTCTAGCTGTAAGTATACGATAAACAAACGAAAGAAAAAATAATAAATGATAAATCAACGGTGCACAGATAGAATATACCTCATGTAATAAACCATTGGTAGATCCTATGTAGTAAATCAACGGTAGGTTAACAATAATAAACCACTGGCAGATAAATGGAATTATACGATAAACAAATGGTAGGTAAATGGAAATTATTTTATTTCCAACGTCACTTCTAATACCTCGATAAAGCGACTGTACAAATTATTTGTGTCATACCCATTGGATCTATATTTTTTAAAGAAATTGTTGAAATACTAGTAATATTGAATAACAAGTGTTTACCTCTATTTTTATTAATTTCCAGAACGCTGAAGGAAATGTAACTAGTCAAGACAGTAATATAACACCAGGGTGTTTCTTCTTCAATCATGAAGGGTGAGCAGTACAAAAAAATGTTTATGTTTTTAAAATTACAATCACCATTGTTTATTGTCAATAAAATATCAATACAATAAAACAGTCCCTAATTACCTTGCGAATGAGGAATGGATCAAAGTACAAATGATTTTTTTGAACATTAAACATATGGGGGACGGGTTGACGCAACGTTTCTTCCCTCGCCTTTCACCATTGCAGCCCGGGTTCGATCCCGGTCGGACCTAGGTACCGGTTGTACGTGAATTTGGTTGTCGATTCATACTGGTCCTCGCAGGTTTACTCCGAGTACTTAGGTTTCCTTCTGCATCTAAAATTGAAAAAAATATCCAATATTCTGTCTTTCACACTATGGAGGTGTCCCTTGAATTTAATGCATATTCACTATTGGGATTAGCCTAGTCCTTCTAGATGGACCTCACAAGCACGCTTCGCGTCCCCGAATGTTATAAATAAAAATATTAAATTTCTCTGTTTCCATTTCCATACATCAATCTTGGCTTTTCATTTACTAGTATTTATTTTGATTCTTTTTCTTTGCATTTAAGGTATTGGTCTAAAGAAGGGTGCGTTGTCGTTGAGAAAAATACCTCCCACGTGACCTGTTCCTGTGATCACCTGACCAGTTTTGCTGTTCTTATGCAGTTGGTTGATGTAAGTCATGTATATTTTCTCACATACGAGATGAACATGTACTTTTATTGCTTCTATCTCTGGTGGTAAATCTATTGAAAATTGTACTTTCAACAATCCGTTTCAGCACATTTATTTTTTACGTTGTAGTTGCTGTTCACTGATATCCCTTGTTGTATGATAAAAATCTAAATATCAGTTTGAACATATTAAATGGTCTGATCTATAGTTTGTATTTTAAAATTTATTATCATTACCTAACACACTTCTTAAGTGCTAGTCCAGGTGATCTGGCGGTACAAGATTTTATCATAAAGATAACTTTACAACTATTTTTGAAAAACATAAATTGTATGCAGATAATAACATTTTAATAATCAAATACATAATCTGCAGCAATAGTAAAAAAGCAATCCCAGCAGCCTTGTTTTGATGTTTGTGTACTTGTTGTCACTTCTTAAACACTGGTACCAAACATAATCGAGTTTGCATAGTTAAAACTTAGACACAACAAGTGAACAAGCTCATTTCTGTGCCATCAATATGGATTTATACATCACGGAGTTTCGACAAATTGTAGGACGATGATGCTACAAAAAACTTATTGTTAAAGTCTCGAAAAAGCTTTTTCTATACAAAAAAAAGCTCAAAAAGACACCCTAGGGTTAGAATACAAAAAAAAAACATTCACAGAAGACTCTAAAAATAGTAAGAACATTTTTCAAAAGGGAAAAAAACAACAAAAAAAGAAAAAGGCCCTAGGCCCCCAAACAACAACCGGGTAAACCGGGCAAAGTTCCGGCCGCCGCCTAACCCGGCTTGGTTTGCAATCCGAAAGGAAAAAAAGTATTTTGTAATTCCAATTTTTTTTTCGTACTAATTATGACCATATTTGGCAATTTTTGTTTTGATAAGGAATTTAAAATCTAAAATTATTTGTTATCTTGACTGATTAGGTGTTTCCTATAGTCCATGAATTGTTGAATTGTCTTCAAATATCGTTTAGAAATAAATGGGTTCTAATTCGGAAAGTATCGGATATGTTGTAGCTCATCTGCACACAGATGTGACACTGTCAGTACTAGCATTGATGAACAGTGATGATGATGATGATGATGATGATGATGACATTCATAGTATGGTAAATATTTCAGAAATTTCATATTAATTGATTATTAGTGCATACAATATAATAGTGAATATTACACTTTTGTAATTTGCAGGCTATACAAGAAACCTCGGGTGATCATCCACGCCAATCTGTCGTTCAGTCTGCTTGTCGGTCAGCTATTGTTTCTCTTTGGAACCAATGCTAAGCCAAAGGTGGGTTTTCTACATTCAACAGCTGTAAAAAGTGCTTTTTTCTAGTTAAAACCTATAAATGATAAAAAATAAACTAATGGAAATAATGAAATAAATGAAATGAGGGGAAGAATTCCAGACTCTAGCAAGATGTAAAATGCCTTGCAATGTATAAAAATGCATTTTAATACGATTTTGCTAAATAATTCATTATTGATGCTATCCATTGTAATTAAAAATGACACTGTGAGGGCTTGACATTTTCAACAGTTCGTTTGTGTTTACACGGACGAAAGCGGAGGCTTTTGACCGTAGAAGACTTTGATAGGCATTTTTCTTTGGGTAAGACACAATGAATATATCAGAGATATTTTAAAATAGATAAACAATAAGGTACTGTCTGAATAAATTGCATATTTAGAGCCATTTCTAAGTGACTTTATGTTCAAATTCATATTTTCATAAAAAAGCTTTATCACGGACTAGAGAAAAAAACAACGACTGTGTTGCTGCAAAACTTCTACACGACTAATTTATATTTCTGTTTTAAAGGAGACCTGTAAAGCGATGACTGTATTATTGCATTATTTCTATATGGCTGTGTTTATGTGGATGCTGATGGAAGGCGTTTTCCTGTATATCAAGTTGAAACCGGGCATACAATGGACCATGAAACCAGCTGTCTTTCTGGCCGTGGCTTGGGGTGAGAATTAATAAACGAACTATATCACTGACGTTATCATATTGGACCATAATAGTCAAGATCCATATTGGTATAGACCTAGTAAACATATATATTTGGTATATAAATATTACGAAAAATACCAGTTTTACATTAGACCCTTTCTTGGTCAATATTTGTTTTAATATCTTTTTTCAAAATTCTTATAAAATAAGTTTTTCAGTAATATATAACTTTGTTCGCCTTAGCACATACTTTATTAAAAGTTGCAATCCCGTGAATATAATTGGTATGGGTTTTCTAATGATGATATGGCTTATCATCTTTAAATGCATAGCTACCGATTTTGCCTGACTGCACTGTTGCCCTCATAATTGAACATGATGGACCATACCATGTTAATTTACCTGACTAATCAGCATTCTCTAAAATTATTGCCGTATATTTTCAGGCACCCCTCTGCTTATAACGATGGTTGCATTCGCCATCAGATATCAATATTACGGATTGAGTGAAATGTAAGTTTTCAGTTAATATTCACGATTTCCAAACTGTTCATTTCATGCCATATTTTGTTATTTCAAAGAAGGAAATTTACATATCGTGACCAATTTTCAATTTCCTTGATCACGTGTACGATCCGCTTCTGAACAAAACAATGTAATTGACAGCACTAGCGGACAAAAATCAGTGGTGAATATCGCTACTTGTAATCATGACGTAATCAAGGATGTCGAAAGCTAAAGTTGTCAGTATCTGGCTTTGTCTAACCATGGTCTAACATGATTTATAGAACTGCTTAGATCTTACAAGCCTACATCTCCGTATAATGATGTAAGTGGACAAAGAAAGTAGCATTTGAGGTTTGATATACTGATGACGCAATGCTTACTTCAAGTAGGTTCAATGACTTAAAATACATGCAGCAAGTGCTATCCTACAAAAGTTTAGCAATTACTGGGTGTGTAACAGCACTCATACATGTATGCAAGAATCAAATTGTATTTGTAGGATATGTCTGTGAACATCCTAATCAAATGAATTGTTTGCTGTCATTTCTTTCCCTTAAAGTTGCTGGCTACCTACCGAGAAAGGTATAATTTTTGCATTTGCCGGACCAGCAATTCTCATCATTTTGGTGAGTTTTACCTTTGTGACTAGATTTCACAGTGATACTTTAATTATAGTCTAAGATACTAGTAATAATTTTGCACTTCTTATGCAGTTGCGTTTTTATTCACAAAAATCAGTACTATCGACAGAAGGTAATCAAGTTCAAATATAGAATGAACGTTTTGAACTCGCAATTTACATTCTTCAGATGCTATTTTGCTTCATGTATTTTTGTGTCAATTTTCAGGTAAACGTATTCATTCTGTTCATGACGCTTCGGACATTCCAACGACTGAAGGCAAACCAAGATAAAAGTGAAAGAGACAGATTGAGGTAGATATCATGATATGGTTCATTGTAAGCTTTTTTTTTCGTAAATGCATGTATGTGATACATCATGATTAATCGACATGTTGGAATTTACCCCCACCTGCCGAACACGGGTTCCGTAATGAAATCGAAAACTCCATGTCATTACAAGAAGAGCATAACAGCATCTTTAACTTCATTTGGAGATACGAACTTGAAATAGTTGCAGTTTAATTCGCATGTTCAGGTTTGTTTTCCTTCATGTTTCATCAGTCATTTTGTGATCCATAAACCAAGTTTGGGATTATTTTGGGTATTTGCCTCATGTTATTCAAAGCAGATAGGGAAGATTTCTTCTCTTTGTATTTCTAGGACCAGTAAATCCTTTTAAATTATTTTAATCCTGGCACCGCATTTGGGATTTACGCGGACTTTAAGGCTCCTTCAGCTTAGCACAGCTTGCTTTTACTTGTTTGTTTCTCCTTTATATTTCTAGGGCCAGTTTGCGAGCTCTTGCAGTCCTTGCACCACTCTTGGGATTGACATGGATTTTTGGCCTCCTGCAATTCAACACAGAGACGGCAGTGTTTTTCTCTTATCTCTTTGTTATTTTCAATGGCAGTCAGGTAAAGATTTTTTTCATTTAAGGGCAGTGGTAATATTTAATTTAGTTAGTCAGTTAATTAGTCAGTCAATCAGTCAGTCAAACATTCAGTCAGTCAGTCAGTCCAGTCAGTCAGTCAGTCAGTCAGCCAGTAAGTCAGTTAGTTGGTTGGTTAGCTCGTTAGCTAGTTAGGTAGTTTCATCGCATCTCATGAAATTAACGAAAAGAAGTCATAACAAACTAGTCAGTAAGCCTGCTATGAACTTTTAGTCTACCTTTTCAAGATCTAGTCTTCTTGTTTAAAAGGTTAGACAAAGATTTAGGAGTCAGATTCTGTACTACTATAATGAAATTCAGTTTCTTCTCTATGCATTTTTCAGATCTTTTCTGATTGTCAACTGAAAATTGAAAATTATACTTTTTTGAAATATTTATTACGAAAACGTTCTATCTGGTGATCTAGATGAATACTTATAGATTGTTTTTTTCGATTTCAGGGTGTGTTGATATTCATCTCGCAGTGCCTTATGGATGAAGATGTAAGTACCGGTTTACTTTCCCTATATTGTCAGGTCTATTTCTGTTTATATTGTTTGCGAAGCACATCTATGAGAGTACTATAAAGTCCCTACCCAGCAACAACTCCTCCGGTGGGGTCAAACTCAGGGCCGTACGAAGCAGGGGGCGGGGATGGGGGCACTCGCCCTCTCTGGCTCGAAAAACCGGGACGCTGGCGGGACAAATATCAAAAAATCGGGACGATATTTTACTACTTCTACTATCGAAATTACTGTCCCGTAAATTTTTAGTCACAATAAGTCAATTTTAGCACCGTCAAGGTTTTGTATCGATTTTTGGCTGAAAATAGCAAAATTTCCGCGCGCACATTACAAACAAATTAAGGATATATACATCGGGACGAAACTTGAATTTCGGGACGCTAAATGTGTTTGACCCCCTTGGCTTACATGGCTTTGTACGGCCCTGGTCAAACTTAAAGCTTTCCTGGCTCACATTGGTCTCTGTAACATCTTTTCGTATACTAAATAATGTTGGTTTGACTTTTATAATCTTATGTATTTGCTACTTTTGCTTTTTGCTGATTGTAATTATGTATGTATCAATACATTGGAATTTTGAAAATAAAACAAATTGAAATGAATTGAACTGAATTGAATTGAATTGAATAAGTGTTATAATTTTAGCCACCCGTGACATAAAATCTGACTAAAAATTTAAAAAAAGACATTTAGGGAGCATTTTCCCAGCCGACCGGTCAATTTGTTGGTTAGTTGGTGGTTATTGTTGTTGTTTTTATTTTATGTTTGTTTTTGTTCAT
>JXSR01S073459.1:57692-67741 GCA_000969725.1 Ophiothrix spiculata
GGAATTCGTACGTTGCACGCACGTTGTAAGCACCGACAACGCACCGACAACGTGGGCCACGTACGATGCACGCACCGACCACAGTCAAGTGTGACTTGCAGAAAACGCACGTACATCGTGCGCACATCGTACGAACGACGTGCGTGGCGTACGACCTCCCTACGTTTCCTACGTCCTCTCTGCGGTTTTTAAAAAAAACGTAGAGAACGTGGCATCTCGAAAAAACGTACGAACAAAAAAACGCACGACGGGTTGTGACCAGCGCTTAAAGGGGGCATCTACCATCAATTTTTTTTTCAGTAACAAAAATGAGATTTTAATAACATGAAGAAATACTAATTATCTTCTTTTATTTGCTTCAAATTTGATCAAAATCGGACATTCCTTCGCGAAGTTACAATGTTTTAAGCTACTTAACATCTTATTTCTTTCTAAATTTATCGGAATCTTTAAATGCGTTTATCTCGAAATGCGATTTTCGGCTACTTGGAAACTTCCCCCTCAAAAATTGTGCACTTCTAAATGGTGTATCACCACCAAATTTGGCTCAAATATAGCTTATGTAAATAAATGCTCTACAACTTAATGGGTTGATTTTTTTTTAGATTGGCTTTACTTTTTGATTTATCATTCTGTTTATGACCTTTCAAGGTCAAATCCAGCAAGAAAAAAGTGATTTTTTAATAAAAGAAGAAAATTCAAAAAGTCTCTCCATTAAGTTGCAAAGCTATGCCTATATATTATACCTGAATAGTAAAAAATAAGTAAATTAGTCACCTTAGGTACTTATTTTTTGGGGCAAAATTCACCTTTTCATCATGCCCAAATTTGACTGCCGTGACCTTTGACCCCAGCTCATTTGCATATGAGTATCGAAATTTACAAATAAATATAATTTTCTTAAACCTCAGTCAATATGCTTTATAATGATATATAACAGCCATACTTCCAACATTCCAACTACTTCTACCCTGCTTTTCAAAATAACACCTCAAAATGATGGTAGAAGCCCCCTTAAACAAATCTGAATTTCAGAAAATTATACGCAGAGCAGAGGAAAAAAAGTCTCAAAAATATATTACAATTTTTAAAAGTTTGAATTTTTAAACTATAACAGCGTACTTTATTTTTCAAATTTCCAATTGGCCATATTTTCATAAAAAGTAAAAATGCAACTGTTATACATCAAATTGAATTTTGGCTCATTAATTTATGATTTTTGTTAGAAACGTTGCCAATTGGCAACTTTAATTGTTCTATGTTTCCAATAAGAAGACATTTGAATGAGTGTTTATTTTGAACAAGAAAGATCAAATTGGGTCTAAAATTCAAGCTAAAATTAATACTTATCAGCATTATATAGTTTGACTGTACAGCTGAAAAGAGAGTTTGGACCTTTGTTTGTTAGTTCACCCGAAAATCTTACGATAAATATTGATATTTTGACATAATTTATATAAAAGAACCAAAAAGGTTACTTTTCAGACAGAAAACGCATGTCTCATTCATTACATTTCACATGAAATGCAAAATATTTTAACGCAACGAGCGAGGCAGCTAGTTCACTCAAAGCACTAGCTCTGACATGGGCTACATACACGTTGCTGACGTCAGATGACGACCCGTCGTGACAAAAGGTGCTGGTTATCGAAATCTTGATGCCTAGTTATCACAATACAAATCGCAGGCAAGTATGAAGAGCCGATACTAGGTACCGGTACCTTTCATACATCACATCAACGTATTTGTTTCCTCTTGTTATTTCTTCATTTTAAAAGCCTTACAGGCAAAATATATATTTCAAATTTCATCAATCATATTTGTTCTCGTAGAATCGATCAATCTGACGACTTTTTATCTTCTAAAACAAAATTAATGTAAGGGTTCGAATTCGTTTTAAAAGGCTTAAAATCGGTGATTTTTAATTAAAAAAAATACAGTACTTAAACAGTAAACTTAAATGACTTTGTACTTAATTGATACTTATTGAATCCGCTGTACTTATTGTTAAGTTCCAATTAAGTACAAAATGCTCACACGTAAAAAATAAGTACAGTACTTGAATACTACTTAACGACTTTGTGCTTAATTGATACTTAAATGTTTGAAAGTACAAAATAAGTAGAGTATTTAAATAGTACTTAACGACTTTATACTTAATTGATACTTATTGAGTAGAGCACACTCCAATGCACCAACAAATTAAGTACCAAATAAGTACAGTCCAAAAAAGTATTGTTTAAGTACACTTGGTTAGGCCTAAAAAAAGTCAAAGGAAAGTACATGCTGCGAAAACATATAAGTCCAGAAAAAGTATCGTTTAAGTACAAGTGGTAAGGCCTAAAAGTCCAAGAAAACTACAATTTAAGTACAATACACATGTTGCAAAAACACAAATTCCAAAAAAGTATACTTTACGTACACTACGGTGAGGTACGTCTAAAAGACCAAGGAAAGTACAATTTAAGTATAGAATGAGTACTATTTAAGTACATAATATGGCAAAAAATCATTTAAGTATAGTTTAAGTATACTTTGCATCAATCTATTTCATTTATTCTTAAATAGTTTTCCTTTGGGACATATTAACTTTTTTCAAATATTTTTAATTCGAGCAGCAATGGTGAACTTTTGTATGCAAACTCGACATAAACCAAGAGGTAAATCGTAAGTGCTTAGAAGGACCCATGCAAGATACTAATTAGTTTCAACTGCAACCAATAAGTAAAATATTAAGTGGGATGGGAGGGGGGGGGGTAGAACAAAACCGAAAGGCTATCCAAAGTTTGTTTATCGTGGTTTGTTCGTGTGTATTTCCAACTGCCAATAGATGCTGTACAAGTGTCTACCGTTTTCTGATACACACTCATTTTAAATAATGTTGTAAATAACAACAGTTATATTTCTATGGACAAGATAGAGTAACAAAAACAAAAGTAGAGAAAGGAATGAGAACGAGTTACTAAATTTACAAAACATTTGACCGATGTCGGTGACTTATTATTAAAGTAAAAAAAATACTGAAAATCGATCTGAGAAATCACGAGTTTTGGCGATGACCATTACATCATATGCTATTTATCATTGTTTATATGGATTAAAAGTAGACATTGAATACAAGACCAATATTTACATGTAGCTTATCAAATTAGAGAATGATAATATACATCCAGTGTATTTGGACAAGCAAACTGCTCAAACAATCTTATCAAAAAGTTCCGTTTTCAAAGTAATTCACATGTTCACGGGGGAAACCCCGCACCGAGAAGATTCTTGACCATGTCTCGACTAATTTATATCTATAACAATATTGGTAACCTTAACCAACTGTGAACATGGTGAAGTAAAAAGATTTTAAGACACTTGGTCAAGATTCTTCGTATTGCGGAAACGAAAAATCTATATTTAGAAAAGAATACAACTTACTTGCAACAATTGAGGAATGTTTATATGGTCCAGTTCACGTTTTGCTGTTGATTTGAGAAGCCGCCATTGATCTTGCTGCATTTAAAATACCAGATTTTTTTAACACCTCAATTGTCAATATGAACGTTTGCCATTTGTAAAACCTTAAAGACCAGTGAATTATACAGCTATATCTCCCTGCCTGAGAAGTGAATAGCTCTGCAATCAATAAATCTGTACGAATATCACATTTTTAACCAAATCTACACCGTATCATAGCTGAGAGCTTGAAAGATATAATTTGAGAGAAAAAACAAACAAATGTTACGTAAGTATATAATTTTATTCGGTTAATTGATAAACTTTTGAATTAAATGATTATTTAAAACTATCTCGCAGTAATAAAACTTTTCGTGAGCTTTCGGCATGCATCCGCTGTCTTTTTCAAACTGACTTGTCTAACTTCAATTAGATCGATCTTGACTGTCGTTTGATCGTTCATGTACGTTAACGGTTATTTCGTTTAATCAAGCATTTTTTTTTTCATAGCAAGAAATACCAAACTGGTTAAGATAGTATGAAGATTTTGATTAATCCAGTTAGTTTTGAAATATTTTAAAAAATATGAAAACTCGACTCAGCTGGACTAATATACTTTGTGATGAGCGACGGATGATAATAGTATCCTCCGAAACGCTGCCGCTCATCAAAAGAGAGTCCGGTTAACACGATTCAATAATTTCTAATTGTTGCTGGTTTCATTTTTCTTTCAGCTTCTTCTTTCTGAATGCAAATCGTCAGTCTTTCCTATAATAATGTTCCATGTTTCCAATATCTCAAAATCTGATGACCATGATGATGACGAAGATGAGGAACGCTTACACACGGTTCTATTGGTTTTATGGCTCCAAGTTTTCATTACAGTCTTTGGGAACATCATGACATTTGTTGCTTTCTTACACAACCCAGTCATACGAAGGAAACCAGCATATTTATATATTCTTAACTTGGCTCTTGCCGATGCTAAGGTGAGATATCTTTATTTATTAGGGATTCATGCATGTTATTCCGTGTATTTTATTTGGTCCGAGGGCAGGCTGGTCCGGGCCAGGCGTTTATGCACGGACAAACGTGCATGAATCCCGTTCATACATATTGTAAACATTCATTAACATGAAAATTCAGGAGAAAATCCATCACATTTTAGCAGTGCAAGCTGCGGAGTTCATAAGATTCGTCTCCAGGGCAGAATGGTGTCAAGAATAGCGAATGATTCTCACCATTCAGGGCCCATGACACTGGGGAGTACACACAAAATAAAGTTAGAATTAACTTAATTTTGTTCAAAAAGGAAAAATATTGTAAATTCGACTAAAAGATGGTAAAACACGGTACATCACGTACGGGTAGGGGGCAACAACACAAATGGGTCGAAAAATGTGATTTTTAGGTCAATTTGATTTGACAACACCTGGGAGGACCTGGGTCAAGGTCACTTCACCGCTCAAGTTGAGTGGTCATATGGAATGTGTATATGTAATTGAGTGACAAGCAGGTAATTAAATGTCCTAGTCACGCTTGACTTCGCCAAGAGAATGCTTGGAAGCAAACGAAAAATGATCCTTCACCGCCCCCACGGTTTACAAAAATTGGGCTGTGGTAAAAGTGGAATGGTCCCTGGCGGTATATGACATTTCAAAAGGTTTTAAGAGGTTTTCAATCTGTCATATACCGTCATCAAACACTCCACATTCATCACAGGCCTATTTATGTAAACTGGTGGGGCGTTGAAGGATCATTTTTTCGTTTGCTTCCAAGCATTCTCTTGGCGTAGTCAAGCGTGACCAGGACATTAAATTGCCTGCTTGTCACTCAATTACATATAAGCATTCCATATGACCACTCAACTTGAGCAGTGAAGTGTCCTTCACCCAGGCGTTGTCAAATCAAACTTTGACCTAAAAATCACGTTTTCGACCCATTTGTGTTGTTGCCCCCTACCCGTACGTGAAGGGGTTGATCCCATTCGGAGCTCAATTTTACACCTAACTAGATTACCTATCAGATCTGACCAAAAGCAACATAAGTTTCCAGATAGTTTCCTTATAAACGCCTTGTGAGATATGGCTGAATAAAGTGTTTGTGCGGAAATACTTTAGACCGCTAGTGTATTTAATATTTTCACCTAATTGTTTGATTTGTTTGTTATTTTTAATGACAGGTTGGACTGATTTCCCTGCCGTTCTACAATCTCTGGTTACACTTTGGTAAATGGCCATTTGGAGAAACAATCTGTAAATTTTGGTTGGTTGTCGACTACACCTCCGTCACCCAATCGATGGTTGCCATCATATTAATTGCTTGGGATCGACTTTGGATGGTTAAAGACATTTCTAGCTACATCCAAAAACAAACACGCACTGTTGCATTGTCTTTAATTTTAAGCACGTGGATATTTTGGTATACATTTTACATTTTACTCGTAATATTATGGGAACAGTTTAAGGGAGATATATATGTAGATTATTCGAAAGATTGTTTTTTAGAAGCCAACTTTGTGAGTGCTTATTCGTTGTTTGAAGTGTTCGCGCAATGCTTTATACCGTTTATTGTTGTAATATATCTTAATTTGGCAGTTTACGTATCAATCAGGAAACAAATTCCGAAGAATGGGAGCAAAAATTTAAATGATTTGTGCCCAGCTGAAGCAAAACAGAATAGAGCAAAGCAGAAGTGTTACGATACTAATAAATCATCTGTTGATGGTGCAAACGAAGACAATAGAGGAATCCATTTTGTAGTTCAACAATCTCAACCTGATTCGTTTGTAAGCCACGAACTTTCTCTTGGTAAGGAGAACTGTGCCTTTCAGCATGACAATGCAAATGAAGTTGACATTGAAGAATTGGAAGCTGTGCGAGAACATGGTAAACAATCCCACAAAGAATGTCACTCTGATTCCTATAAGGTAGAAATATCCTATATAAATATGGAAAATAATGCCAGCCAAATAATTGCCGAAGACAGATCGATCAGTGGACATAATAGTGGTACACATGTGCAAGAGTCATCTCAATCTGAACCAATCAAAACACTTGGTGGCGATACTGAAACACGTGGCACTTACTCGTGTGATGATAAGGAGAACGAAATACACATAGAGATAATGCCAAAAGTTTTAAATTCAGGGAATGAACCCAGTAAAGTGACAGGGAGAGAGAATAGCAACTTTGAAATTAAAGAAAATCTCGTCCGCACAAAAAAGCAAAAATGTGACACTCGAAAAAGTGGGAATAAAGCAGCTGCTACATTAACTATTCTGGTGACTGTTTATCTATCATGTTGGACTCCATATCATATTGTTTTACTAATTGAAACAATAAGCGGGAGTGCTGTTTCGAAGCCACTCTCTGGGTTTGTAGAATATTTCCTTTGGTTGAATTCAGCGATAAATCCATTTCTTTATGTTTGTACAAATCGACTATTTCAGAAAGAACTTTGCAAACTTTTGAAATCAAAATTACAGGCGTGTTTTTAAATGTAAGTTGCGATAAATAAACCATTGTGAAACATGGAAAATAACCAGGTCTGATATATTTGATACATTGATGATAATAATGGTAACCACAGCTAACCACTATGGTTCCCTATGCTTTCGCAGTGCTTTTCCATTGGGAGTGCATCGTTGAATATTAACCAAAAACTTGTAAATTGAGCTATGTACCAGTATTAAAGTTTTAAATAACATTGTATAAATTCGTGTTATTTAAGAACCCGTGAGGTGATTTTAGCTTCTGTCATTATCAGTTGTTGAACATAACAAAATTGGGGGCCCGTCTGGGAAATACACTGTTTTAACAGTGTATTTCCTGGACGAGCTCCCAAGTTTAAAAAAAAAAAGGTTGGGTAAAAAAAATACCGTATTTTTCAGGGTTAAGTTTTAAATTGACATTTTGCTTATTTTATTATCATATATTTTGTAGTTTCAAGTTATAGTAGTGTTAATCATGGCTTTTAATGCTGAGAAGTTTATTTCTGATGTTGCGTGGGAGAAGTTTGATAGGATGAAGAAACCAGACTTAATGTCAATAGGTAGATATTGGGATATGGATGAAAATATGCTATGCATAAACAGCAGATCAAGAATTTGATAATTGAAAGATTAGATTTTGATGATGTGTTGATGAATTTGATTTAATAATAATAATAAAATGCAATTATAAAGCGCATTTGGCAAATGATTACTATAAGTTTAGATAATAAAGTTGAGGTTGATGATAATTCAGATAATACAATTAAAGTATTGGAAGAGATTTTAATCTTATAACAGTTGTCTTTTCATAATGAGCACTTGAACTTAAAAAGCAACATATAAATAAAGAAGTGTACGACACAGTGATTTAGGTCATGAGATCAAATGTTTCTGAATACCATTTATTCATAACTTTGACACAAAATAAAGCACAGTATTCTGTTGTTTTTGTCAAAGTAACACATTATGACCACTAATAATGATGACTTGTTCCAACCCTTGGTAATTCTATATTCCCCCAAAGTAAACCAGATGCATCATCATTGGTATGTCTTCTTTATACATCAGGGCCCATATTTATAAAACACTACTACCTCTAGTTGACAATTAACCTATTGTGGGTTATATAGTTGCCAACTAGAGTTAGCAGCATTTTCATGAATTATAGGCCCTGATTTACAACTACAAGTCTAAATTAAATACATTTTGAAACTGACATTTAAGTTGATATATAGCATATCTTAATATGTTGACATGAAATTCCATTTGTTGACAGAATTAAGACATAAAAAATATGAAAAAACAGCATTAATTTCTGATAAAAAAAATGATACCTGCATATTCATGTTCAAAAACTTAACAAATAGTTTACTTAAGTTTTAGATAAAGTTTGACAATTAATTCCAACCCCAAGTGTTATGGTATATGCAATGATCCAAGTATTGTGGCAATGCAATTACATTTTTTACGTATGCAAACCTTTTTACTTTTGGCCCATCTGGATGTTAATGTAAACAAACCAACATGTATATACGCATGATTGTATCAGCTAAATAAGAGTAAATATTTGTTTGCAAATCAATACGATTTTTGCAGCACCAGATTTATAAGGATCATGGTTCCAAAACCTTCACCTCCGAATTTCATATGTCATTTTAGATCAGTTTAATTCAAAAATTATTTCGTGCGAAAGAGGTAGAATTGCACAACATGTCATAAAAATTTGGTTTTAACACGGAAGGAAAATCAACACCGAGAAATCAAATTTTATGTCAACATTATGTCAATATGTCATTAATTTATTGTGACATATCAACATGAAAAACTGGTCTTAACAACAAGTGCCATACCACAGACGTACTATGGTTTACAGCAGGAAAACCAGGTATTACGAGAGAACACATTTGATCACTAGGGCCATGTTGCATAAAAGTGTACACATTACAAAAAAATTGTGTACATGTATATTTTGGTCACAAAGCAAAATACATACTGTCATAATCATAGATATACACACAAACTATTTTATTGAAAATCATAAAATCAAAAACAAACCTGGCTAAATAATCTTTAAAATATCGATCAAACTTGTAATATAATACACTTTTTCATCTAATTATATTCAAAATAAAACATAACAACCTCTGCTTTTAAAATAACTTGCACTTCTCGGATTGTGCTAACTTAAATAAAATATCATTGCGCTCTACCGGATATAGTCGTTTCATCATACTGTACACATAAAAATTCTGAATAATATGTTCAGAATACAAGATGTTTTCCCCCTACTGGTTTACATCATGACATGTATAATGCATGTTGATGCTTCAAAATGAGGTGACTGTACAACCAGGAATTCATGGGTTTAAAATGTCTCCTCTTTCTCCAGCTCAAGTTTTTGTTGAAGTCCACTTATTTTGAATCAGTCTGAATATATCTGTTATCATACAAATTAGCTCCAGTACATGTATTATAATAAGAAAACAAGAAATATTTGAAGGTGTATATTTTCATAAATCTCACCAGCTCAACCTTTCTGTACATTTTAATTTCACTCATTTCAAGCTGCTATTGTAATCAATGCATAACAAATCAATTAGAGCAGGGGTTCTCTACAGTTTTCTTGCATGGGCTTGATTGTTGTTTGGAAATAATATTGCAGGCCAGTAGTATCCCCGCTAAGGACTTTAACTTTGTGCCAAAGCAACATAAAAGAAAAAATACATCTTGCCATTGCCAATTTCGGAAAGATAACTGACATATAGGATAAAAAGTTCGAGTTTTTTATTTTATTTTAGTGACAATTTATTATTAAGGTTTTAAATAAATATCACATATGGCAGCCATTGCAGATACAACTTTCTTGCACTCGTCTGACAAAATCATACAAGTACTTTTACTTTTGATGCAATCTACAAAAATAGAAAGGAAGATTTGTCACCTCAATTTTTTCACAGCAATAGCTCTTTGGTGGCTACATGTTATGTACTCGCGGACAGGATCATTACTGCGGGCAGCCATTTGAGAATTAGATACACTAAATGCCACAAATTTGGGTCATGGTAAAATGAGTGAAATTAAACTATTAATAAATATTTCTAATTTTATAGCA
>JXSR01S073459.1:69115-81447 GCA_000969725.1 Ophiothrix spiculata
ACGGAGCCAAGTCTACATTTGGAATTTTATTGTGTTGTTTAAACAATAAGTTTTTACGGTGGGTCAACATAACAATTTAAAACATACCCCGTGGCACAATCACATAACCTTACAAAGATTTACAACAGAATAATAGCAAGAAAACAAACTAATTTCTGACAAGACGTTGTTTTAAGTACTGTCCTGCACAATCTTGCGGTAACTCAACAAAATACCATTCATAAATGGGTGATTTACAACTTCCTTAAAAAGGAATTTATAACTTAATCTTATAGATTGCCTCACTCCTTAATTGTATATGTGTCCCAATTAGTTAAATTTGCCTGACTTAATCTCATGCAGATGGAACAAGCATTAATTTACTGCATTTATAAAACTAGCATGATTTAATTATCAGGCAGCTGACACATTTTGAGGTTGGAGCGAGCACCCTCAGTTTTGTCTAAGGGCTGTTGATGTCACCTCTGCAAATATGTGTAAATAAAAGAATTCCCAGTGTAGCAAGTAACTGTTACTGTAAAGGAAAACTACACCCAGTACCAAGTGCATTTGAGCGTGTGTAACAAATCAACACAATGGCCATTGCAAACCATTAGACAGCTTAAAGTATGCCACAGTATGCCACAATGTGATCTGTCAGTATTATCCAATAGAAAATGGCTGGCTGGTATTATTGGTGACCGACTATATCGAAAGGTACCTTAAGGGCCCAAAATCATATTTTTTTTTTTGGGGGGGGGGGGGTCGAGCTTAATATGACACCTTGGTTTTGGTTTTTGATTGCAAAATTACGTCCAATTTGTTAAAATGTATCAGGCTGATTCAGAAAACTACAGTTCTAAGAAAATTGAGTTTAAAGTTTTTGTGCTGAGTAAAACTTGAATGGAGAGAGGATTTTAAAATCTTAGTTTTTAACACATTTTTCTTATGTTTTGGATGTTGGAACCTAATTTATATGATAGAATACACTTCAAAGGTAACATTTTTGATGAAATTAGAAATTCCTTGGATGTGATATTTGAATACGCTGAACTTAAATGGTCCGTATCTCATAATTTACAATGCCAAGACAGCTTTTGATATGGCGGATCACATTTAATGACAATGCTATCATCTATAAATGGCTGATAAAACGTAAATATGTAGCCGCTATCGTAAACACTTGGCGAATTGCAAGATGAAATGTGACACTTACTATTTAAATAAACATGCTTGATTGTCACTAACGTTAAGTAACCACCACCAAAGCTTCATGTAAATTTGTAACTAATTTGGAATTTAGTTTGGTAAAGACATAGTATAGATTTACATGAAAGACTTGTTCTTACGGAAACAGCTATATTCTAAGAATCTAACAAAAATACAATACATAACAATGAATCAAGCAAACATAATTAACAAACTATAAACAATAACACTAATAATTACAGCAATCAATTGAGTCTCTTCATTGTATTTTACCCTAGGACATCATTGGCCTAAGAGCACCAGATTTATAAGGATCATGGTTCCAAAACCGAGTCCTGATGCTCGAGCTAAAAATAGCCCCTGTTGTCTTTTGTCAAAAGGAGTCTCATGGCCTGGAGTAGGATGGATGCTTAAACCAAAATCTGATTCCGCTGTTAAGCTGAGAATGTCGACTCACAAACAGAAACAGAATATTTAAGACTCACCAGGTATACACTGTATGCAGCGCCCCAAGAAGGAGCATTCGCACAGGGGACCAACGGCTTAACGTGACTATTCGAATCACGGAGCAATCAGAGTAAAGTTTCTTGCCCATGGAAACAAGGAGACGTAAACCGCCTGGCCCGGGGCTCAAACCCAAAACCTCTGTTTTACGAGACCCGTGCTCTAACCGCTCGGCCACGCTCCCCATGCATCTTGATCTTCCAAAACAGTAACAAGAGTTTTCATTGCCTACAAGCCACGTTAACACTACCATTTTACAATTAATGACTGCCTGCATTTAATGACCAAGTTAATGATTTGGTGAGCATCACCTAAGGGCACATATAGAAATTCAGTTATGACTAGTTTACCCGCTCATGAGCAATTCAAATGTGTAAACACAAACAGAAAATGTCTCAGTCGGGATTTTAGCAAAAGTGTCAGTCATGCTGTGGTTGTTTTGCTCACAACCCACAAGTGTTTGGTGGTCATGTGTGAATGTGATTCTTAACTGCATGGTCACTGATGGTCATGACTCACAAAACCATGCATGAAAACAGCCAAAGAATAACGCAAAGAAAAGGACTATTAGGGGCCGCTTCAAAACTCAACCGGCGGCTGACAGCCAGGAACCGGCGGTTCTGGGCAGTTGTCATTGTTCATAGCAATAGCAACCCCCTAAAACGGCGGTTCCAGGCGGTCAACCGCCGGTTGAGTTTTGAAGTGATCCCTTAGTGTTTATGTGCTCAATGCAAAATTTGTGAGTTTAATTTGTAACCCGACTCTCTGCTTTGACTTGGCTAATAGGTCTGTGATTTAGTGACCTTGGTAACTGTTAGCTGTTCAAATCCTGCCAGTGTACTGATATTTTATAGTTCTCTGGGAAGCAAATTTGTATCCATATAAAATCTAAGGCTGTCTCATTTGGAACTCGGTAAACCATGCGTAAAAACAGCCAAAGAATAATGCAAAAAAGGACCGTTACTGTTTATATGCTCAAAGCAAACTTTGTGAGTTTAACTTAGCACCTGCAACCAAATCTTCTCTTTTATGACTCGGATGACATTTTTGGCTAAAATATTTAAAGGTAAATGTGTGTAAAGTGTGCAGATGCCAGAAATTACAGATCACCAAAGATACAGTACACCATCACCATGATTTACCATCATGTTTTTGGCAAATTGCAATTCTAAATGAAGGCAGTATGTATGAAACTATCTACAAAATGTAAGCATAGCAATTATTTTTAATTGCTATATTCACACACAGAACAGACATAGGTATCCCACGTTACTGTTTACTTAATATCACAGACATATTGTGACAACAAAATGTTTGGTGGCAGTGTTCAAGGCAGCATCTCAGCGACCCATTATTTGCCTCCTTTGACCAGCGCAGTGAATATACCGTCTTCCCTGGCTAGTAGTCTGTCAGGTGTGTCATATTCTGCTATGTTACCATCATCGAGAACCAATATACTATCGGAATCCATGATTGTTGCTACTCGATGCTGTGGGGGAAAAAACAACAAATAGTAATAAGTATGGCTTTTTGTCACATATTGACTCAAATACTTTACAAAGTTGTGGCTCATAACTAGCAAACAACTAGTTTTGTTTTAGCTACAGATTAAGGTTTCTGTCGACATGCCTTGTCGGCATGTTGACACGAAATCTCATTTGTCGACATGTCAACAAAACTGGGCAAGTAAATTTCCATAAAAAGCTGATATATTATAGCTTTTTATTAACAGTCCAGCTTTAAAGTGTTGCATAAATAAGCTTAAACAATTTAATAACTTATTAGTTGCTCGTCATTTACATCCGTTTTAAAAGTTATTACGATGGTTCACAACAAAAAAGTATATATATTTTATATCATCCATCTTGTCGTAAGCAGACAGAACTAGCAGATTACTACATTATAGGCAAGTCTACATCTAAAATGGGTCATTAAGCTAATGTAAACAATTTCGTTTTTTCCTGCAAAAACCAACTCTTTGATATCAACTTTATGTCGACACATGTCAACATCGACAACAAATATTGCAACATGTCGACATGAAAAAACAGTCTCGACAGAAACCTTACTATTTGACAATTACTGAAGGTACTATCTTTTAGTTAATATTTGTATCTTCATGCTAGAAATATTCCTGAGACATTCACTACAATCGAATACAAGTCTATAGAGTTAATTTGAACTCACAAATAAAAAATAAGTCAATCAGTCAATTTAAGACAAACATGATGCACCAAATGGTTTGAATTGGGATGTCAGTTTTATTATTGTTTTCATTTTTTTTTGAGGGGAGGATTGACACAATCCCTGTATCGTACGTGCAAGTAAGCACTCTACTTTTATCATGTATAGAGATTGTCGTTTGAGGGATCAAGGCATCTATTCTTTTTAACTAAAACTTAAAACTTTAAACAACAAGAACAAGAATATCCCTGACTTTAATTTGTTAAACACCCCCTGTATTAATCTACACAACTGTTAATACCTGAAAATACCCTATATCAAAAATATAAATGTACTTACGGCAATTGTAAGGACTGTTCTATCCTTGAAAGCAGTACGTACTACATCTTGTAAAATGGCGTCCTACAAAATAAAGAAATCAAAGAGTTGTATCTACATCAATGGATATGAAAACAAAACTGCTGCTTTAATATTAGGTAAGGTTAAGTGGACAGCCTGTATTTGGAAAGGTCAGAGTGCCAATTTTACTTTTTAAAAATTGAACCAGGCTCAACTATAGTATAGCTATTAGCACATGTTTGCAGGAAGGAGATCTTCACACATCTTTTGCTGTGAGCCTGTTGAAACGGTCCTATATTATGGAACTCTTTACCAAAAACAATAAAAGATTCTAAATCCGTCAAACATTTTAGAATTAATATCAAACGTCATCTATTACAATTCTATGAGTGATCTCACTTTTCCCCACGTCCTTTGAGCTCATCGTTGTTGTGTCTTTGTTGTATTCCTTCTAGGCTATTCCTATTTTGTTATGATATTTTTGTGTGTGTTTATATAATACTTTTGTTATAAGGGGTTGGCAATTTATCAGGCCTTATTGGCCTTCTAGCCCTCTCCTCCATATGGTTTTTATTTTGTTTGCTGTTTTGATGTATTGTTTTTATATGGAAATAAAGAATCTTGAATCTTGAAGCCGGTAAAAATTTAACGCCCTGGTCGAAAGAAGCATATATGAGTGTATATCTTACTCAAGGACACTCGACACACTACTAGGTAGATTCAAACTGCAACTTTCCATGCCTGACGATTACGTATACATTTAGACTATGCATGTCTCACCCAAGTAACTCTAGCAAATTTAATAAGTAAAGCAAGTGAACTCACTGTTTCAAGATCTATTGATGCGGTTGCTTCATCCATTATCAGAATGCGTGATTTCCTCAAGAAGGCACGGGCTAGACAAAACAGTTGTCGCTGACCAACACTGAAATTCTCACCACCTTCACTCACAAATGAATCTGATTTCAACAAGAAAATACATGAAAATTGATGCAAAATGTGGATCACATATGACAAATTTAATTAAACATATATAATAACTAAAATTACAATTTCTAAGTATATTAATAGTGGGCTGCTCTGGCAAAATGAGAGGAAAGTCGCAAATCTACATTTTGAATAAATGGCATCGAAAGTTAAAATATGGTGAACAATTCAAATTTCGTTTTTTGACATAAAATGCCTTCATGCATAAGTGTTTACCTATATCTAAAGTTTTGAAGGTCAACTTGGCCGGGAATGCAATTTTCACGGTTAATTGATTGTATTGCGCTATTAAACACTGTAGTTATCAGTATCTTTGAAATCGATTTGCAGCTAATTTTTACAGCAATATATTCAGTGGACTGCTTTGGATTTCAATCTCAAAATGAAGAATGGAGAAAGGAAGTGTGACATAATATATATCATTCAAAAGCTGAGATTATAGAGAATTAAAATATGTCATAAACTCAATTTTGAAATTTGCGACTTTCCTCTCATTTTGCCAGAGCACCCCTCAATATGTCATGTTCACAAAAGAAAATCAGCAGACCTGAATGATGGTTCGTCATGTTTTGCATTAAAAAACATATCTTATATTGCCTTAATCGATACTAGAAACAAATTTACCATAACTATTTCAAAATGTACAATTATTACTGGCTGAATCCACAGAAAATGAAACCTTTTTTGACTTCAAGCAAAAAATCAGCTTTTTTATTTGACCATATAAGCAAGTTTTTCAGTCATACGTGTGTTACTTAGTACCTGAGAAGTATTTCCCAAACTGAAATTTTGCAGTTTTCCTATCCGTGCATGAATGAGCATATGATTTATTTTTCAAAATGTTACTAAAACATTACAAAAAATACTGACGATAGAATTTCCTACCACTTTTATGATATTATTTGTAAATATGTTACCCATCCTCTGTGTAAAGCACAATATTAGATTCGCCAACACGTCATGGAGTCTTTACTTATGAGACATTTAGAGCAGAAAAGTATTTTTGTGCGATATCACTAACGTTACTGTATTTCAGGATTTTTTTAATAAATTTTTTTTAACACCTACATGTCTTGACCCCAGCATTGAGCACTGCTATCAACAAAAAACCTTGTGGATAGAATGTCTATTGCTAGCCATTTTAACCCGACGAGCCGGTATACCGGCTTACGTGTACATGTACCGATACCCGATGAGCCGGTTTACCAGCTTCCAGGTCACATTTCAGAAACTTGATGTGTCTGTCAATAGACATGGGTAGTTACAATTTTTAATGGTCTTATTTATATCTGAAGATATTAATGAAGCTTTGAACCCATGGTTAATGGGTCAGTTTGCCCTTGTCAAGTGACAGAGGTAAACAATTCCTTATGTTTTTGTAAATTTAATTACAATTTTAAAGAAATGTGGCTTCGCCCATAGACTACAATGTAAATATCCAATTTGTTGGTCGACATAAAAAGTACTTTTTTATGAATACTGGTTATTGGAAAAAATCAGATTACTGTAAAATGAAAGGGTAAAGCCAGGCAAATCAAAATCTAAGTAAGTTTAGGGATTATATTGTGTTTTTTAACTTTCGGGTTGGCCCGGGTCAGCGTACAGATACACGTAAAATGGCCAGGGTTCAAAGGGTTAAAGTGATTTCACTTTTTGGTCACCAATGTGACCCTAGAATCATCCTATTATATTCTTTGACTAAACCTACCTAGACCATTTTGTAGAGATGTAACAATATGTTTCAGCTGTGCAATCTCCAGAGCCTCCCACAACTCATTATCTGGGTGGGCTTCTTCTGGGTCAACGTTAAATCTGTAGGAAATTATGAAGAGAAACAAATATTTCAATTATTTAACTTACTTGATTCTGCGAATACCTACTGCTATAAATATAATACATTACAGTTGGCTACCTTAAAAGCAATTGCAATCTTTTTTATTAAACAAAGTATTAAACTGCCTAACATATCCATTAAATTGAGTTACGATTATGCCATATCTGTTATACAATGAAAACAACATATTTCAATTTAAAGTGCCTTAAAGCTTTATGTAAAAATTAGCAGGCTTACTGCAACTTCTATAATGTTACGTTCCTCATTTGTGATTATAGTCTCATTGGTAATTAAACAAGAAACCTATTCAAAGATTTTTAAAAAAAGTTCATAGTAAATTAAATTTATTCTACCATTTCATGACTGAAATTTCAATGGTTTTGATAACAGAATAATTTGTGTTAAAATGTATAATACAAAATAAGTAACATGTAGATTTTGATGTCAGCCCCTTAGCAACTATGATCCTCATTTGTTGATGGTCAAATACCTGATTGTTCCTGTGAATAGTACTGGGTCTTGTGGTATGATTGAAAGACGATGCCTGAGCTCTGATAATGGAAGATGTCCTATATTAACACCATCAATAATGATCTCTCCTGCAACATGACAGAAATCAGACAATAAATTACACTCACAAAATACTTAAGATATTTTAATATTAAGTAAACGTACTCAAATCAAAATCCAAAAGGCCTACTATTACAATAAGAACATATTACATACTTTGTCCTTTTTTAACTCTTATCATTCTGTTTCAACACAAAAAAGGTGTGAGGGAAACCTTCTGGAGATATATTGTTTTAGTAAACCACTTCGAATTTCAAACTGTGTCATTTTGGTAATCTTTGTACCTTAATATTAAACTGATTTGGAGACATAACACTTTTATATTGACAGCTTCTGTCAGATGTATTTATTCTTATGATACAACATAAGAGGCAATTCATGATCAATATCCTCATCCCAAAGGCCACCTCTATTAAAATTATCTTACCTTGGAATGTTTCAATAATTCTAAATAGTGTCAAAGTAAGTGATGATTTGCCACTGCCAGTTCTACCACAAATTCCAACCTGCAAGGAAACAGTTTTGACAAATAATACATAGCCTAAAGCTGGTTTCAGAGTGTTTGTTGTGGTGATCGTCCGACCAATGTGACATCAACAATTTTTAAGTGAGCAAACTTGTCCTGGTCCCATCTCAAATTTTTTGGCGGCAAGCCAACAAGCTGTTATATCGATTACCCTGTCGCGATGGTCGCACCGACATAATATTTTTGAGTTGGAATAAATTCAACTTTTTTTGCGACAGACCATCGCGTCAATATGTAAAGGTGTACTGTAGTGCTACAACATGACAACTCAAAACTGCAAAAATTTGGTCGTCTTGCGCAACGACAGCTACTCTGAAACCACCTTTAAACATTTGGTATTTGTGAATGAAATGGACCAGGGCGTATGTACTATCTACTCTTTAATATCCCTTTCAATATGACGATCCACAATTCAACTTTTTTTGCGACAGACCATCGCGACAATATGCAAAGGTGTACTGTAGTGCTACAACATGACAACTCAAAACTGCAAAAATTTGGTCGTCTTGCGCAACGACAGCTACTCTGAAACCGCCTTTAAACATTTGGTATTTGTGAATGAAATGATCCAGGGCGTATGTACTATCTACTCTTTAATATCCATGGCAACCAATACCAACCAGTATGCACATCTGTTTGAACTACCTTAATGCACAGGTGTATAAAGTAAAAAAAAAAACACCTGCGATCAATGTACAAATGCTTATAACTTGTTATTGGTAAGATTTCAACCAAACAAGAATATACAAAAATAAATTGTGACGCCATATGTTAAAACCAGGCGGAATCGGGCAAGGTTTCAAATAGAGAAACAGGCAAAAACAATAATAAGAAGGTTAATTTCATTATGTTAAAATCCTTTTTTTTTACAGTAATGAATGTGTGATGCTAGTTGCTTTAAAAGCATGCTGTGAAAATGTCAAAGTGAATCTCCATTGGCAAAGAATATTTTTTGACAAATACATCTTTTGTTTTCCTTTATATTTCTATATTTTTAACATATCATTCTCTTCATTTTATGGGCTTTTTCTTAATTTTAACTTGTCAGAAAGTCAAATTTCAAAATTCCATAAAATTAGTTAGGAATGACATATTAAGATGAAAAAAGCATTAGAAAGTGCAAAGACCATAAAAGTTATTACTTATGAATAGAATACTGGACATTAATTGCTTACTTGCAAATTTTCATCCAAACACTTTGGACTTCTTCATGGCAACTGCAGAGATAGATTGGTGGTATTGTTTGGAGATGAGTTGGTAGGTGTCAATTGGCAAGGAATGTTAACACAGAGGATGTTGCCATTTTAGACCGTGAGGAGAAGTGGTTCGAAAGGAGAGTTCGTGAAGCCATCTGGGAACGAGTGGAGAGACCTTCGCTAAACAAGCACGGGGGCTTCGCTTCCAGCTATCACATGCCTGGGACCAATTAGTTAATGACATTCCTTGCCAATTGACACCTACCAACTCAACTCCAAACAATACCACCAATCTATCTCTGCAGTTGCCATGAAGAATTCCAAAGTGTATGGATGAAAATTTGCAAGTAAGCAATTAATGTCCAGTATTCTATTCATAATTAATAACTTTGATACTTAGACTGGATGATTGATAATATACATCAACATGCAAAGACCATAATTAGATATTAAACTAAAAACTCAATTTCCATTTCTCGCCCTTGTTTAGAAAAGTTTGAAAGTACAAAAAAAATCAATGAAAGTGCTTGCTTTACCCAAGCCTTAATAGTTCTCATGTCTGGGTAGCCCTTCCCTGTATAAAGTGATGTGCCAACTAAACTGGGTGTCAAAATTCTTCGGACAATGTAATTAAACATCTAGAGTGCAGGGCCGTATTATTTACGAACTTGACGGTAGCCTACAATTTGTGGTCACCTGATCGATTTTATCCCGAGTAATTTTGGCAGGGACTTAACAAGCTCTTGATTGCATCTTACCTTTTCTCCTGCTTTCATGTGTACGCTGACATTCTTAAGTACTGGTGGCAGTTCTCTTGCATATCTCGCAGACACCTCTTGGTAGATGATGTCCCCCCTATCTGGCCATTCGTGACTTGGCTTTACAGTACCTATTGATAAACAACATAAATAATGCAGACAAAGTCAGATAAAAACCCTGCATTAAAGGGGTGACCCAGTATCCATAGTCTCATATGACCCCAGGCATCTCATCAAAATTTCCATGACTGCTTCTCTTGTATAACTGCATTCTTGAACAAACTGAAGAAAGTGTGTGATGTCTAATTATAACGGCCTGATAATAATTACAGTAGCCTATGGAGATGTTTGTAAATGCTCCTACAGTATTTTCAGATTTTCAATTTTTTGTTCGCGGGATTTTTGTAGCCGGCACTTGTTGCTAAGGTGGATTGTGTGAAAGCTGACTTATATGCACTTATCTACTGCATGTTGGTCAAATTACAGAGCTTTTGGAACGGTTACGGTCCTGCACCTTACGCTCAAGTCTAACGATGCAGTCAGTACACACAGAAATTTAATTCAATAAAGATAATATGAATGATCAATACCAAAGTAAAATTTTCACCATGAATTTATTTATTTCAAATGGATGATCAATACCAAAGTAAAATTTTCACCATGAATTTATTTATTTCAAATGGATGATCAATACCAAAGTAAAATTTTCACCATGAATTTATTTATTTCAAATGGCATCCAATTTATTTGAGGGTTCCAACACACAACATTGAATAAATATCAATCAACATGAGATAATAAATGTGAGTTATGTGTAAGCTTAGTTATGTGTTCACAGTCCTTTGAATATTGCGGGACTGATACATACGTCATGATACATATATCCGCCCTCTAAACTTCAACCAGGCCAGTACTGCTCTGACAAAATGACAAGTTCTGATGATTTTCTAATGACAGTGTATTAACAAATAGGATTTATTTATTGAATGTCATTATTTGTCCAATTCATTTGTGATATTGCGTTATCTTACCAGCATAGTCTTCCTTTTCTACATTTGTATAGTACTCAATTCTCTCAATAGCGTTCATTTGCATCTCCATATCTGCAGACATACGGATCACCCAATTCAACTGACTAGCAATCTGAAATGGTGAGATTGTACACAAATTAGTCATATTTTATCAAACATAATATATATCTTGAATCAAATTCCCCGATGGAATGAATAATGCAAAGCAATGAAAGCCAAATTTATTCATTTACAAACACCAACGATAAGGTTTTATATCTGATGTTACGAGAACATCGACTGTATCGATCAAAGGCAATATGCTCTTTGTAATGAGCAGTTATTGGTAAGAGGTTAAACACCTCAACATGTAAGACCTAATATGAAAGGCCTGGAGTATCTCAGCAATATATTATTATAGGTTAATAAATGCGCATTTCATGTCACGAGTGAAATGAGACAAAATCAATGCACGCGCGGTCAATTTTGATGCGTCCAATTCACGAGCCAGTAGGGGCCGAGTGCATAAAACAGCAATCAAAATTGACTGCATGTACATTGATTTTGTCTCATTTTACAAGTATAATGGAATGCAAAATTATAAATCTAATTCATACACGACAAAAAAAAAAAAATCTTTTGTGAAAAGAAATCATGCCTTTAATATGACCGTCAAAGTTCATAACTTCTCTAAACTAAATAAATCAAAAACAATGAAACATTCATACGCACTAAGTGCCCACAACGCAAACCGGAACGTAACAAGCGCAGTGCATTGTGAAGTTTTACTGCACTCGGCATACTTTATATTCTTGCGTTCTGATTGGCCAAGTGACACGCAGAGTGTATGAATTGTCACTAATCTTTACTGTGACTATGTGACTAATCTTTAGTGCGAGTATATGGCCATTTCTCATTCATTCCGCCTACTAGGTACAAAATCCTCATGTAGCAGCTAAGATACATGAAACAGGGATGCCAGTGGTAAGCAACAATTTTGCAGGAAAATGAATGAAAATTGACTCTCGCATAATAAATCCTGTTGGGGTAAATTGCAGGAAAACTGGCATCCCTGATGAAAACCCAGTCACAACATTGATGGTAATAGTGAAAAATTTGTTACTTACTAATAGATAGCTTATAGACAACAGAACAGTCAATAAACTTAACATCCAAAATGTCCAAGATACACACATCAAAACTTACAGAAAGTGCATAGGTGATAGCCAATCCAAC
>JXSR01S073460.1:28841-43259 GCA_000969725.1 Ophiothrix spiculata
TATAGTTGAATTTTTAAAATTTGCCTTTTCAGGAGATCTAATACAAACTTCAAACTTCTTTTGATTTATCTGCAATCTATGATGTAAAAGGAATGTTTTACAAATAAATATTTGGCTTTTTCATTATATATAGCATCAATAAATACGTTTAGAGAATAGCCTCATACCCAAGATCAACAAACAAAATAAAATTCAATTTTTTGACTTTCTTGTAGGTTTTGATCAAAATTTTCACGATTTTTAGTATTTGACTGTTATTTTCTAGCATACGAAGTGTATGTCATCCACAAATAAATTTCCGAAATTTTGTCTAATGCCCCTTTAATGTGTTTTTGACGAAAAGGTTTTTTTTTTTTTTGCATTTACAACTTCTACTCAAAACATAGAGATTGGATCAAGAGGCTTTGGGCTAGCTGGTCCCTAGCCCTACGCCCTAAGCAAGGCATGCATTTGTTGCAAACTCTGCCCCTACTTGAAAAGAGATGACCCAAAATATTTTTAGTGTGTACTACCAATGTGAGAGTCTGTATCACAGTTTATCCTTAAATAAAAAAATAATGGTGCAGGCCAAAAAGATAACTGAAGTTGAGTAGTCATGTAGTAGGGGACAAATAAGTAACTTTTTTTCCTTGGCAATATTAATTGCCAACCTCAGTTTTTGCTAGTTCCTCGTTGACATGTGTGCTGCTTCTCTGACTTCACTAAAGAACTATCAGGGGAGTTGGATCGAAAATCATTTTTTATTATTTTGGATCGGAAATTATTTTCTATCGAGTCTTCTGAAATTTACCATTAGTCGACTGTAAATATCTGATAATGATAATAAATTACAGAGATAATCTCATTTTTGGGAAATGTATTCATTTTTGTATTAAAAAGATAATTTGAAAATTTAAAGGAAAAAAATGACTTCCTGGAGTTCTACCGTAAAATTCAACTAGAGATTGTTAGCAAAGGAAGCGGTTTGAAGTTGACAGCGATAATGGAGTTGTGTAATAGAGAGATATGTAACATGCTCAGGTAACTACTTCCTGTCTGAATCTAACAAGCAGGAAATATGCTCTGAATCAAATTGGTATCAGATGATGGGTGTCCAGATGATAATGAACTTGAGGGTTTTTTTTCCCTCGGGGGACTTTTCGATATATTTTTTAAGCAAGCTTGCTCTTACGCTGCGATCACATAGAAGTATATGGTATATGGTATTCGCTATACGCTATTCGATGGCTATATTTTATACAGGCACGGCAAGCTATACGTTTTTTCGAATAGTGCCCTGTTATATGACCAGGTAGCATCAAATTCACGTGTTTGATTGAATCTATACGTGTGTCCAGGTTAAATCGTGCACCATATACCCGAATAGTATAGTTCTATGTGATTGCAGCCTTATTGTTGCAGCACAAAATACTCATAAATCAAAATGTACTTAGTAATTTAAAAAAATGTGACATTCATGTAAAATTCACCAGCCAGATTCAGATTCTTTATTTCCATAAAATAAACATACAAAGAACAGCATCAAAATAACATCAAAAAACAAAACAAACTTATGGAGGAAAGGACTGGAAGGCCAATGAGGCCTGTTGAATGTCCATCCCACATCACTGGCGTATCTGTATAAATGCTCATTTTTTGTTTAAAAATGAGTGTTGAGACTTGTGAAGCCCTTTGGTTTCAGCCGGGTTCAAGTTTAACCTGGGGTGTAAAACTCATTATGTGAACTACCTTAAAGTTATCTTTTCAGTGTCAAGGACCAAAATGGTGTCACAAGGAACTATACCACAACAAGGCACTAAATAAACCTGGGAAATAGGGTACTAGAATTGAGAGGTGGCCACCATTCGCATAAATGATCCCTAAAATCATCTTTTGAATTGTTCAAAATTATTATTTTATTGTTTTTTTAGGATTAATATGTTATGTTATATTTTGCAATTTTGAGATTTTGGTGCCGAATTGTCTTCTTGATAGGTATTCAGTGGGTGTTTTATGGTAATATCATAATATTATTGTTTGGTGATACTCATTATGAAAGAAAAAATGATTTGTTTTTAATCTTAATTATATAGGCCTATTTTATCTATTTAAAATTGTCATATAATTACTTATATTTTTGTTTTGCATTGTTTGTAAGTTAGAAAATAAATAGGTGTCTAGTCTATATTTTCTTTCCGTAATTGTCAAATGTTATTGTTAATTTCATTTTGCTTTGCTTGTGATTTAGAATGATTGAAACAAATATTATTATATCAATGTATTAGATTGCTGTCAACTGAAAATTAAGTTTTCCTTTTCTTTATAATAATAATATTTATTCAATCACTTGCAATTTACAAACATTTAAAACAATTTACAAATATGTTGTTATAAAACAAAAGATTATAACTTGATTTACATAATTTTAACAAAACAAATTCCAATAACAAAATGCAAGCAATTTAGGATAAATGAATGGGTTTAGTGTAACCAAAAACACTGAAGTGCTCACTTATCCTGTTTATTTTAACACAGTTTTGCTCATTGTTTGTAATTTATGATATGTTAAATAATTTAATTAATTTTACATCGTTTGTGATTTAGAATAATTGAACAAAATATTATCATTTCTCTTTCAAATAGAAAGCATGTTTTTGCATGGTGTAAGTTATTATTTGCATTGTTTGTGATTTATAATAATTGAAACAAATATTATCATTATCAATGTATCATTTGTTATTTTTTCTTTTCTTACACATGTTTTTGCACATCGTGTATAATTTATGACAATTGAAATAATAATTGTTATCATAATTAGATATGTATCATATTGCTATCAAGTGGAAACATCTTTGTTTTCATTCTTTTCAACATAAAACAATGTTTTTGCACATGATAATACGATTATCCGAAATACACATTAAACTTCTAAAAGGTTGTTCGAATAGAGTCTTGATAGCTTTTATCTCACTCAGTGTTATCCTGTGTCTGTCAGTTTTATTGTGCGCATTAATTTTCAAAGAGTTGAAAAATTATTTTTTCCTGCTTTTTTCTTTTTCTTTTTTAGTTCCTTTCTTACTCAATTTTTTTTTTTAAATATAAATTTCCAACTCTATTTATTAGTATCAGCAGGCCATCATGGAGTCGTTGCTTATGCTGCCATTTGGTCCATATGTGACATGCGTCTATGATGTAAAACATAAAAATGCACCGCAGTCCGCACTGAGGTGCATTTTTATGTTTTTTAACAGTGAGCTTTAGTGAACTCTAGTTAGGTTAGGGTTAGGAAGATAAAACAAGTACAGTGCTCCCGCTAAGGTTTTTCTTTGTGCGCCAATTCCAACAAAATTTGAAGAGGTGCTTGTGCCAAAATCACTAGTTGAGGTTGAAAATTGGCAAATAAGTAGGAAAAGTATGTTTCGTGCCAATTTTCCAAGCTCCTGCACCAACTTAGCGGGAACACTGGATAAGACAATAAAATGATTACTAATTTACTACAACATAATACCAGCTGTACTTTTGTCATTTGACGTATGTCTGAACATACATAAATTATTTTTATGGATGGAATTTTATTAATGAATATTATTACCAACGAATTGTTCAAGAAATTCCACTGTAGTTTAAATTAGCGTTATTAATTCTGTATTAACCCTAACCCTATTTTGAGAGACGGTCCGTTTCTATCCTAAATCCAACAATACCATAGTAGAAAAATGTTTCAACTGGGATTCGAACCCATGACCTCTCGCGCCCCAAGCACAGCAAACTGTCAGCAGGCTATCATGGGAGTCATTGCCCGGTCAACAATTTGGTCCATGTCCATTTGTGGCATGTACCTATCTATGATGTATGATTCCATTTTTAAAAAAACCTGAAAAAGCCATCAATTCTTGAAAGATACTCCAAAAGGGCCAAAATATATATAAAAAATATGTAAATTTTTTTTTAGGGATCATAAAAAAACTGAAATCATGGTTTGAGCTTCTAAAAAACTTGATTTCAGGTTAAAACCTGAAAACTGGCATCTCTGTGCGGAGAAGAATTGATACAATCTGTGTATAGGTAGAAAATGTATAATCTGAAAAAGACAGATTTTTCAACTTAGCCACCTTCTTTTAAACGAAATAAATTCTGACCTTCTACACTGAACGCAATTTATGATCTACTGCTTCTGTTTCTGCTCAGTTACTCCTGAACGCTTCAATTGGAACCAAACGAGGAGGGCTCTATACGCTGTGGAAGTAAACATCATAATTTTAGTTTTAGTATTTTTGAATCCAAATGAAACTTAAATATGCACAAATCACGGTAATGTGTTATAGAAAAGTAGTCTCATAATAATCTTGATATTTGAACGATTTAGCTTAATTTTTAGCACCTCTTTAACAATTGTACAAAAAAAATGTGAGGAGGGTGGGGACGAGAAACAACTTAGGTTTTTTTGCGGCCTAAATTTTAAAACCCACCTGACAAATGCAGGACATGAAGAGTGCAATTTTACCCAGTTATTTGTATTTCAGTTTTGTTTTCAGATTTGGGCTCAATAAACGGTGACTACCCCTCCCCTCCAGTGGAGGATTCCCTTTTTATGCCCCATTAATACTTGCCAAATGGGAGACATATCAAATGATAAGTGATTATTTACATGATTGTGGCATTGGTTGATTGGTTCATAGATGCCCTTACAAATCTATGATCAATGATGATTGGTTGAAACCAGCCAAGTATCACGTCTAATCTGTAATCATATCCCTGGCACCACGCCCACGCTTGACCTCCGATTTGTACATGTTTTGATATCTTGATGCTTGTTGATATGTCAGGGGGAGGGGTCTAACTGACAAATGGTATGTTTTGAGGTGCATTTTCATAATTTTTGGTACATAAATTATTGATCAGAGAAGTGCTAATTGGCGCCTCTCTGATATTGATGGTTGGGTTTTCCTCACAGACTTTAGAAAAATTCAAAATTTACTACTACTAAAATCTGAGTCTACTTTGATCATCCCTGTTCAAAATGTTTTGAAGAAAAGGGCCTAAATATGGTTTATATTTTGTTATTTTACCCCACCTTATTTACATTCATCAGAACCTGGCATCAGAATAAGTTAATAGCCTTAATAATTTGTAGATTCATATAGAAAAAAAAAGTTGCAAGGGCATATTTTTTATATTTTATTACACACATTTCATAAAAAATTATAGAATTCTGCGGTTAAAATGGATACTCCATGAAATTCTGGAATTCACAAGAAGCCCCAGGACAGCTGACAAAACAGGTTGTTTTGTATGTTTTGAAATTCCTTCAGGGATCTGCTTAGAAAATTGGTCGCTTTATAGTCCCAATTTAAATACCAGCACAGCTTGTGCGCTTGTTATGGCTAGGATTTGACAATCAAGACTTTTTATCCTTATTAGGTTTCACTATAAGTGTAAAATGTCATTGTCGATCTGGCAGACTGAATTGGTTACCAAATAGAGCTTGATATAATTGCTTTATTGCAGATATGTAAATATTATATTTTTAAAATGACTTCCCTGGACAAAATCGAGTACAAAAATAGTACAACATTCCTAAGGTGCACATTTGTAACAGTACTCGATATTTGTACTATAACTGTACTATAATTGTGTTCCAAATGTGCACCTTAGGAATGTTGTACTATTTTTGTACTCGATTTTGTCCAGGGTTCCTATTCTAGAGAGTGTTTGTGTTTTTGATGTGTTTTTTAATGCAATAGTCAGATATTAAGCACCAATTTGATTTTTTATGAAATGTTTTTGAGACCATTTTGAGTACCTTTAGAATCCCCTTTATTTCTGCCTTTGATACAATTTATAACACAGTCAGTAACACAGTAGTCTACAAAGTAAAAATCGTCGCTTGTGACTCGGTCCTTTTTATCCCCTGACATATCGCTGGCCTCCGGCCAAACTCGCGCCAGGCGCTCGTTGTTTGGGATCTACCATATCTTGTGCCTTCGACGCTCGATGTCTGTGATTTAACAAACAAGTCTTTGACAAAGACTAGTATATTTCATCCTCTGATTTGAAAACTATACGCTGGGGAAGTAGTGACGTCACATTTATGATAAGGGGGATTATGTTATAGTTGACTGCATCAACATCTTGCATTATTGTTGTAATGATAAAAAGGATTAACATTTGCCTCTATCTTCTGCATACCTTGATGGATTTTAAACCAAACTTGGGCCATAGGTGCACTATGTGAACACTTGTTTGTTGATGAGGTGAAAGGTCACATATGAAGGTCAAAGGGCATGTATAAGATCCGGGATAAGATCAAGATGTAAGATAGGCTTTAAAGTCTCCAATGAAAAGAAAGTTCAAACTTGGTTTATATATAATATGGAACCTGAATTTGTTGACAAGGTTGAAGGTCAAACACAAATGTCAAAGGTTATATGGCATTACATTCAAGTTGTAAGACTCTTACAACTTGAATAGACTTGAAGTGGCAAACAAGGGCGATCTTGTTTTCAAAAAACTTGGTATTTTTAATCTTCACACTGAATGACCTTTTATTTTTTTTTTACAGAAATCATATACCGATGATAGGCATTGAATTGCTGCAGAGATTGAAATAGGCTTGTCACTCTTGTATTTGAGGTCCCTGTCCATCTAGTCCATTAACCCTAACACCACCGAACCTCACTAAATCCCATTCCACAAAATCAAGAAAATTGCCTAAGTCCAAATACGTCACAGACTGGAGTTAGCTATAATCACCAAAACGCTGCCAGGGCAGCGTATACCCATTGGTTTGCCTCAGTGAGTGTTGGATCGGGAAGCGAGAGGTCCCAGGTTCGATTGTGGGGGGAAACCACCCATTTTTAACATGTTAATTTCTGAGGAGATAGTTTTTAAACGAAGAGGTGCTTAAAAGTGTTAGGGTTAAGATGGACTACATTTGTACCTCCACCAGGAGGCTACACAAAAGCTGAGCTTTTGCTAAAATTTATGAAAATAACCATATATTTTTATTTAATACAGACAGAAATGCACTTAAAGATCAATAATCATAAACAGCAAGAATTGTTCTTTTTTTTTATGTTTCCAGTTATTCTTCAAAGACAAGATTCAAGATGAAGAAGGTTACGTATTGTTTGTACGTCGAAATGCTGTACAGATCTTCATTCCGAAGTATGGTTTGGAAGGAACGCTGTTCTTGAAACCTGAAGGTGATCCTAATCAGAAGAGTGTATTTACATATAATGAAGAGGTATGTGAAGACAGGTGCATGTGGTCATATTCCTATCTATGGACTGTCTTCCTCTTTCCACCCTGTTTGGCCTCCAAAAAGTGCCCCCCCCCCAAAAAAAAAAAAAAAGTTTATCGTTACTTTTTTTCCCCCGGTTGATGAGGTGACTTTTTCATTTTTCATTATTCATTATTTCATCAGATTTCATTATTGAGCGTGTTGGTTTAAAGCCAAACTGATACATATGATTTATAAACGTGTTTTTATTTGGGGGAGGGAGTACATGCAAGTATGATTTGACAACAAAGTCCTAAGTAAATAACCAAGTAAAAAAATATTACAAAATAACAATTCTTTTTAGACAAGATTTTCTTTATTTAAACTGTTGGCTCAGAATACGAATTGAGTTGCATAATTTGTATTTTACTGGTGTCAAATTCAAACACATTCACTCATATACTGCAAACTTTCTCTGAATTGGTATTTTCCACATGTTTGCAAAATGGTAAATAGTACGACGGAAAATAAATCACGAAAGGCAGGGCCTCACAAAAGCATGGTTTCGCTTCAAGTTATGAATTTTTATATTTTACAAACATAAATATACATTTCAAATTGTTGAAACTGGCGAAAACGACGGTATTTTGAAAATAATGAATTATTTTGACAATTTTGAAAATTTGACGCGGGTATTTTTAGTGTCCAAAAAGTGATGCGGGCGCGTAACGATAAACTCGGAATCGACTTGCGCGCGCCTTATAGAATTGCATTGTGACCAGATTATCATTAGGCCTATGTCTTTATGCAGGAATGGTGTCAAGGCAAATATCTAGGACAAATTTTTATGAAGTTTAACTTTGCCCATAATATTGGATCTTTCTTACCAGTACCCCTGATGTGTTTTAATCTTTTTAATTTTCTGGTTTTGAAGGAGGGTATGATGCTTAAAGGTGCAATTCATGATTTTGAAGTGACAAAAACCTTGCCTCTTTTCTAGCTAAATAAAGAGAAGAGTATAATATAAAAATATACTGAAAATTTCACTTGATTCCAACCATTCGTTTCCAAGTTACAAGCTTTTTAACATTTTGAAAATCCTCATAGGCTACTGTGCTGTAATTACTGTTGGGGCCCCGACAATAATTAGAAAATGGCATATTTTCTCACTTTTCTCAAAAATGCAAGCACATATGAAAGAATGGTTTGGGAATCATAACATATACCAGTTGAGGATAAGCTAAAAACTCAATTTTGATAGCGGTGACCTTGAGGGTGAAAAGTGGATCATAAATTGCCCCTTTAATCTAAAATTTTTGATCATAAAGCTAACATTTGATCCCAAGTAAACAACGTTTTAGATTGAATCCTGGTAAAATCCTTATCAAACATTGCAGAAACCAGATATGTCTATATGTCTGTATTTGATGTGATTAGGGGATGACTTATAAGCAATTAATGTTACGAAAAAGTTAAACATCCTGAAATTGATTATTTCCTTTTAAGATAACAGCTACATTTATCATGTCTGAACAAAGTACAAAAAGTGCTATTTCCATAGAAGCTCACATGTTCATATTATATAAGCTTTGGGAACACTGATATTTACAAAACTTTAACAGGAAAAGCCAAGAGAAGAGATCAATGTCGGCCCATGAGCCTCTGCGCCCGATTGGCAAACCCATTTTGCTTTAATTTTTTTCATCAAACTCTTCCTAAATAGCCCATATATTTTGTTAAATAATATCATTTATCTAAATATAACAGAAATTAACAGAATTTCCCCAATTTGGTTTCCAATTTTGCGCCTTGCGCAATACACATTTCTATTAGTATTTTAGATTTCCCCGAGATTATCAGTCAGACGTGTTAGTGTAGTGGTAGAATTCTCGCTTGGCGTGCACGGACCTCGGGTTCGATTCTTGCTCTGGCCCATTTGTCTTACATTTTTTTCCTTCATTTCTTTTCTTTTTATTTCAGTTATATCCAATCATTTTCTTTGACTTTTCACTCTCTATGATACAATTCTTCTTTTTTTTCCATTCTTTCGTGTGTTTTTTTAGAGCTACTGATAAAATTGCTTATTTACGGTATTATTACACTTCGCGCGGTAGCAATACCCCGATAGCGAAAAATAGGTATCTTCGGATGATCCGTGTGTGTTTATTAGGAGTACACTTAGGAGACCTGTCATAAAATAATGTTAGGAACATTCATCTCCTTATGGGTATGTGTCACAAACCTTAAGGTGGATTGAAAGGATGTTTCTGGAAATTAGAAACTGCATTTAGAGGCACTTGATTACATTGAACAAGTAAAGCTTAAAACACTGAGCAAAATGGTTTTTGTTTGAAGGAAATTGGACACACGGTTCCCAAGATATGCTTGAATTTAATTTCTTTGTTTTCTATCATTTTTGCCAATATATTGATAAAGTTAATTAGCAACATTGGCTAAATGTGCTCATTAATATTCGTATTTGCCAATATTTTACCAATATCTTATGAATAAACCTTCATACTATTTTTATTTTACATAATTTTAACTTGAAACTTTGCCAATGTGAATCTATGGAATTTTGGAATTAAGATTTTTTTGCTTAGCTCTCTGCAACTTCATTTTGCCTTTAATACCACCTTAAGTGTACTCTGATTACAACCACAGTGAGCTTCTGAAGTTGGCCAATTTTGACAAAAACGCAATGTATTTCAATGGAACAAATCAGCGATATTTGAGTTTCTGTATAAGAGATTGGAAATCCCGAAAAGGCTGTCGGGCCGACGTTGATCTCTTCTCTTGGAAAGGCCGATTATATACTTTGTCATTTTTGTAGATATTTTTTACCATGATGTGAAATTATCTTTCTGAATGAACATTTCCATGTAAAAATTTTTGCATGGTTTAACATTAAAATGAAGAAAATAGTCTTCAGTCCAAATATTTCATGACTGGGAGATAATATGGTCACCAAATCGGTACTGATGCAGCCTCCCTCCCTTTTCTGGCTTGTTAACGCTGCAAATTGGACTGGGTTGTGAGGGGTTCCAGAGTCAAGTCCCATGGTCAAATGCATGTATACGTAGTGATTTTTGATATAGTAAGAATCAAGGAGATACCAGGTTCGGCCTATGTATGTTAGGGTTATATATATATATATGTTTAGTCCGGTATGGTAGCAGTGACTTGGCCAGGATTTTTCATTGCGAGGGGCTGAAGGGGATTTGCTGATTTTGAGGGGGGAGGGGGGCTGAGTGGTAAATATCATTAAATAAAGACTTATTTTACATGAATATTTACTATCTTGCAGGGAGCTTCAGCCCCCAAAGCCACCCCCTGGATACGTCAATGGGTAGCATAACTGTTAAAGCTGGCATAATCCTGCAAACTCCTATGGTGGAGAATGAAGACAATAGTCTATTTAAGGATCAATCCTAGGCACTCTCTTAATCTCAGTCTTCATAGATGATCTGAATGATGAGTATAGGCCTAAAAGTCATCTTCATCTATACGCAGTTGATTTAACTCTGTTCGGCGAGATATGGCTTGATATTGCTGAACATTGGATTTCCTTTTTAGCGTTTATGGGGGTCCGGGCCGGATTTGAGTCCTTGATTGAATAGGAATTTTGACATAGTAAGATTCTTGGTTTTAGTGAGTAAGAAAAATGAACATTGGTGCAATCTAATTAACTCCAACAGTGTGACTCATTTCTTTTTGACTTGTCTTATCAAGTCCCCATTTTAAACCTTTGAGCTATGAAGTAATGTTCATATTATTCCAAAATCACACAGGGCAAACTCCACAAGAGCGTGGGATGTACATCGATGTACGTTTATGTAGTGGATATTGTGTCTGCACGATTACCATCATCCAGATGTGAATTCTTGCTGCATTTTCAACTGCGCGTTTGTGTCTGTGCCTATGTGTTGTGTGAGGCATACACATGTACCATTTGTGGGATCTACATCAATTTACATCCAACGATTCTACATGGATCTGCATCCTAAGCTTTCTTTGAGTTTGCCTTGGGGGAAAAATAGATTTGTGTGTGTGTATGTCTGACCTTCTGATCAAATGATAAATAAAAAGTGCAGAGGTGAATTTAAGTTAGATATCCAAAGTACACTAGATAAGAAAGGGAAAAGGTTTCATTTATCTTTAACTTAGTGTGAGTTGAACATTTCTGAAAATTGAGTGCCCTTGTCTCTAATGTTGTATTGGTGCTTTTAATATCAGTTACTGGTTACTCTATACAAGTAGCACTTATCTGACTAGCATGAAATATATTTGCATGTGCAATGTGACCGAAATTAAAACTGAATGAAATGGTTCAAAATTAGCAGTGCGCAAAAATTACCATACTGACAAAAATATAGATGTTTACAATATTTGTTGGAATTGTCCAGCAACAGATTGAAAAAATGGCTCATAAAAACATGTTTTTTAAAATAAATAATAGATTTATTAATTGCTTGTTATTTAGAAGATAATAGATTTTTTAATTGCTTGTCATATTACAATGAAGTGAGAAAATTGTCAAATTGTTTGAAATAATAATAATAATTGGCTCAATAAACCTTTTCCAAATCCATTCGGAAATCTCCGGAACGTCGATCACAAGGCCATTTGTTTCAACCAATCACGTACAAGCTCATTAGTATGCATGATTTTGTAAACACAATTTTCCAAAAATTCTCTCGCATTTGCAGTGCAATAATTGTGAAAAATAATTATATTCAGACCCATACATGGGTAGAGGCACTAATTCTGAACAACTTAGGGCTGGGGGTACTATATGCTCACTGACATGTAGAAAGAGTGAAATTTTCATTTGTAATTGTCTGATTAAGGGGGGTCACTTATATTGATGGAAGATACGGGTATGTGCCGCCCTCAAGACTAAAAGTGTGTTTTATAAAGTTTCCAACCTAATTTTGAGCGAATTTCTGCTCAAATAGTTATATTTTTATGGGAAAAAAGCAGTTTCTAAGACCTTCGATTCGGGAAAAAATCAGTTCCTTGACCCTCTTTTTGACAAAATCAGTTCCGCAAGACCCTATGTTGGATATCGTGTATATCACATACCTACAAGAATTTTTTGGATTTCCCCCCTTAGAGTCTATGTTTCCACATTCAAATAGGTTCCTTCATTTAAAATGAGACCAATGTTTTCTTGTGTCACCACAGATTTTGGTGGTGTCACTCTATATTTTTACCCCAATTCCAAGGTTCAAGAATAAAGAGAATCAAATCCATGAAGGTCTGTATGTGTAGCTAAAAGGGGAATTTTTGTTTGGGGAGTTAATTTCAGTCAATGAGAGTACCTTCAACTTCAGGCAAATGGTATGTGGAATAAATCAAGTATGACTGAAATCGATGGGCTCCGGTGAAGCTTACCTTTTCTCCCCGGCCTAACATGTTCGTTGTTAGGGATCCGCCCTAGGCGCTCGTTGTTTATGATTTAACAAAAATCAAGTCTTTGACAAAGAGTAGTGTAAATGCTGATCATGAAGTGATATAAATCATGAACTGATTTTAATAGTATTCTCTCCATAGCAAAAATGAGTACAAAAATTGAATTCTCATGTATTCTTTACCCCCTTGTATCTTAAAAGAATGGTTTTGGCTCGGGGGTTTTGGGGGAAATGCTATACTACTTGGCAGGGTAAATTTTAAGGATTCTGAAGGGCACCCCATTTCAAGGCAATTTTGAAAGGGCACACTGTTTTAGAAGACAATTACATGTTAAAGAATAGCATTAGGCATTGCTAAGTAATAGGGTATCAAGGCAACTGGTACGGGCACCGACGGCAAATGCCTTAGGTGCCTTCAGTTAAAATTTACCTTGGGGTGCCATTTATATCATCCAACGTCAGTTAGGGGTACAATTTGCTGTCAAAAATCGTTCAATTTATGGATCAATTTGGAGGTGCTGTGGAAAGCATGAGTACTGCTTTAGTATGTCCAGGAATACCAGTCTTTGTCTCTTGAAATTTGCTGGCGAGCATTAAATGGCTCTCCTGAAACTGTTTAGGTGAGCATTAGAAGAGCAAAACAAAGGCTAAAAGCAATAAAGATAGGAAACGTCAAATTCTAAGAGGAGCTCCAAATTGCTCACCTAGAGCAAATTATTGAGGAGAATAATTAAGAAGAGCAAAACTCTGTAGCGCCTTATAAGACAACCCCTGGAATACACAACCCAGGGTCTTAAAAGTCTTGATACCCTCATGTCTACAGATTCAGAGTTTGGTTCAGGTAAAAGTGGTCATTTTTATAAGGCCACTTATAGCCCTTTAATCAGTCCGGGCTAAGCACCAGATCTGGTTCGGTTGAACCAGATCAGGAACAATAAATCCCACAATGCATTGCACTTATACATTAAGATTCAAATTTTAAATCAAATTTTAACCATTATAGATTGTATTTTTGGCAATTTTGTAAACATATATTTGTTCTTAGTGAATGATGTTATATTTTTGGTTTAAAAAGTTCAAAAATAATTTGCACATTTAATTGATTACGTAATCTCATTAATTCTATTGTCTTAATTAACAAACAACCTCACGGCAGATATTTAAAAACTCACGGTAGAATTTTAGGTAACATCTTAAAGGTTACAAAAAAGGCAAGAAAAGTTTAACCAGACCTCTAATAAACTCACCCGGGAACAAAAACCCAGAAAAACGCCAAATTCTGTTTCAGATCTGGTTCGACCAAACCAGATCTGGTTCGCGAACCAGATCTGGTGCTTTGCCCGGACTGTTAATCCCAAAGTTTTCCCCCAATATTCCTTGATCCCCAATGAAAATTTCCTTCCTAGTGAGGTGTTTAGCCTAACACATCATTCTATATAACTCTTATGAGTCTTAGGTTGACGCCCTTACCTCTCCCAAATACAACTCACCATTTCAACACTTTAGCCATAGAAGGCCAGACAGATTGTGTCCTTGTTTGAGGACAAAGAGTGGCCTACAAACCAGTTTTACAGTAGCAGACATAAATGCCCTAGGGTCAGGGATCATTCAACAGCTAGACAGAAACCAACATACCGCTCATTCCGAAAAATCGGGTGCCAATGCAGTTGAAAAAATCGGGTGCCAATGCAGTTGAAAAAAATGAAAAAATAAAGTTGCTCAAATATTTTTCTTTTAAGTGTTTTTTATTAGTAAACTAGTCATGGACATGGAATCCAAGTGATTTGTCAACACCACTTCTAT
>JXSR01S073460.1:45960-57996 GCA_000969725.1 Ophiothrix spiculata
AGGTGTAGAAACAAGATCTTTTTAAGAATTGAAACTAGAAACACTTTTTCAACCATTTTTGTCGCCAGCGACAAAAAATACAGCTGGTAAATAATTTAATTTTTTCCCTCTGTTACACAAATTCAGCGGAAACTACTGGTAGGATATGTTAGTATAATCATGTACTATCGATACATGTGAAAAAAATATATATTCAGAAAATCAGCGGACAGGATCTAGGCCAGCCCCTTTAAATTTAAACAAAAATAATAACTTTTTGCAAAAAATTTCCCTATTTTTTATTTTTTTGGAAAAACACCAAAGTCTGTGTCATTTGTAGCAGATTTCGATTTTTAATTAGTGATGTGTTCGTGTTTTAACTTTGCTAAAATTCGGGCAGGCAAATTTCTTGTCGGGCGGGCGTGTAACTTTGGAATGTTACCTGTTACCTGCCCGACTGACTAGTAATTAAGAAAAAATACCAACGTCAGGCCCTGATTGTAAATGCTTTAGACATTTGCTCTTAAATTGTTTGATTGTTTTGTATACTTTTGTTTGTGCGATGCTGTTATATTTATCATACTTTAATAGCCTATATAAGGCAATTTTGTAGCAAGGACACCTTCAATTTATTTTGTAATCTCGTTGAGGGAAAACATTTCATTTCAAGCAGACCTATAGGCCTATTTAAATGTATGTCCAATTTGATTTTGATGTCAATGTCAACCTTGGATAATGATTAATTACCAACAAAATAATTAACTAGTGTCCTTTATTCAAGTACAACTGTCATTCTTCAGGGACAATTATTTGTTTTTACAATGCATACTGACAATGAAAGGTTAATTGTCAAATGTATGAGTGAAATTGGTGATTATACAAGATTTTTAGAGGGGTGGGGTAGAATCTCAGGTAAAATAGTTGGCCAAAGCTCATCGCATTATATGCCAAAAAAGGGCAAATGGGGTATGCCTATAACGTCTTTCTCTATGTCATGCCGTCGCTGTTTGTTGGGTAGGGTGGACTGGGGAAGTAGGACCCAAAATTGCAGTTCAGTGGTAAGTCTGTGTTACAGACCAAGAAACTACTAATGAAACAAACTAACTCCAGCGCCCACTATTTGCTGCGCAATATTTTTGCCCGTGGAATACACCTTCAGCGCTTACCGAGGGTCTTTAACAAAAGACTTCAGTGGTTTAATCTAGCAGCGGGGTAAAACATCATTTTTGTAGTAAAAAAGTGGGTCATCTTCAAGCACTTCAACTTCATGACTTTGTAATGTAGCTATTTTTCAAAAAATCTCTGCATTTTATGATCATTTACTTTGCAACATCTTGCTACTCCAATTTCAATATTTGAATTTATAAACAAACAAAACTACCTTACATTGGATTTCCTTTAATTTATTGTGCATAAGAGTGTAACATACCAAGAAACTTTGTCAACGTGGTTTTCAGCTTTTTAAAAATCTCAATAATTGATACTAATAAAGAAGAAAGTTGAACTTTGCACATCTCTCATTGATCTCACCATGATCCATGATTTACTCAATAAAAAGGCACAATCAGCTCAGTTTGTGAAGGAGTTTTGACGACATGATGTACGTGCCATATTTGATTACAAGCAGCAGAACAAAATGCTCCCCACAAATATGTTCTGATCTGTGTGTACCTTAACCCTGTAGGCAGGAGCTGACATCTTGGTGTCTCTTTTTCATCCGGGACCTTTGCCCAATAATCACATTGAAAACAAATGCTGACTTCCTATATTTATAACTCTATGGAGAAAATACCGGCTCTTTGATTGATTTTTGCAAATTTTAAAAATATTTTCATGCGAATTTCATGTGAGGTGTGTGGTATTCATCTACAATCAGTCAATCAATCAATCAATCAATGATACAAGTACTTGCATAACATGCATACCCCATGAAGGAGTCTATTCATACAGGGGACCAACGGCTTTACGTGACTGTCCGACCACGGAGCAAGTAGAGTAAAGTTTCTTGTCCAATGAAACAAGGAGACGAAAACTGCCCGGCCCGGGGCTCGAACCCACAATCTCTGTATTAAGAGACCCGTGCTCTAACCGCTCGGCCACGCTCCCCTCTATAACAATATAACAAACAGCTCAAAATTGTTGCTGTTCAAAAAATAATGCTTGAAAATGTTTGGGGCAGAAGGAATTTATACAATTATTTGGAATCCATTTTATCAAAATATATATTAGCAGCCCAATAGACTTTGCAGCTGCCTTTTGCAACCATTAAAGGTTAAAACAGTAAATGCAGAAGTCAGTGTAGCATTAAAGATAGGATTTGTGTCCTTTGATAAATGTCAAGTCCATTCATGGTAATGATTTGCTTTCAGGATTGATCATGGGTAACATGGTAAATAAATGTTGAAATATGCAACAATAAAAATAAAAATAAAAAAGAATTCAGGGAAAATTTGGCAGATTTAACAATCTGACAAAATAAGAAATCAACCACAAATTATGGGTTTAATTATTTGCTTTCGAGCTTGATGAAAGGTGACATGGTAATTGTTGAAATTTGCTAAGGGTAACAATTGTGAATAGATTGTCAAGAATGATTTTATCCGGGGATTTAATGGGAATTTTAGATAACCTGCATATTCACAAATGTTGTATGATTAAAGAGCGTTGGACAAGTTCAGCACCATCCTCAAACTTTTCCCATGCGTTTTGGGGATTTTGCATCATTTGAAGTATGAGCGGTAATTATGACAGCATGCAAAGTTTCATTGTCAAATTCAACCCTATATATCAAAATCTTTAGATTTTCTTTTATTTTTAATTATCGTTGTCAACAACGATAAATACTGCCCCCTGTTGTTTAATTTTTAGAATTGGCCTTTTCAGGAGATCTAATGCAAATCCCTATTTCTTTTGATTTATCTGCAATCTATGATGGTAAAGGTATGTTTTACAAACACATCTTTGGCTCTTTCTTGATATAGGGCCTATGGCATCAATAAATACGTTCAGAGAATAGCCTCATACCCAAAAACAACAAACCAAATAAAATTCAAACTTTTAACTTCTCCGAAGGTTTTGGTCAAAAATTTTCTGATATCTGGTAACTGACTGTTATTTTCTAACATTTGAAGTGTAAATCATCCACAAATACTTCAAAATTTTGTCCAATTCCCCTTTAAGGCTACAGTCCCTAAAAACGTCTTGCTCGGCTGAATGTCATGTTTACTGCAAGTTTTTACCTACTTACACCTATCAGAATATCATAATTTTTGGCATACATATTGAATAGAGTCTCTAGTTTATACATGGATCTTTACTCGTGATTTCACGTCCATTATCAATGTCAAAATGACACCTAAAGACTACTTAAAAAAAGTTGACCCTATTTAGCCAAAACCTCATAATTTCATGATGTTCCAACAATTCGATACTTCTTATTGAATTACAAACAATATTTTTATAAATTTGCAGAGTTGATTTTGAATGATAATGTAACAAACCCGCATTGTTTTGCTTGAAAATACGGACGTGAATTACGACTCTGAGTTCGCCCTGTTTGAGCTGTGAATTGCCTGTTTAAGTATCTACATTATCTACATTTTGTCTGATATATGCATTCGCATAATTTACTTACAAATGAGCATTCCAATGAGGCAAAAATTGCAGTTTTTATGTAAACAAAAGAAAAATAAGACATTCTAATGTTTATGTTCAAGTTTAGATTTTAGTTCACGATCTCAACTCTGCCTTGATAGCTCAGCGGTAGATCCCTCGCTTCGTAATGCATGACTAACCCCTGCCATAATCCATGGTTCGAGTCCCCGCAAAAGGAGTGGAAACTATTTATCTTTTCATGATTAAAAAATAGTTAGGATTCACATTTTCCTGAGCAGATGGATTCCCTTTACCCTTAAACAGGGACACATTTTGTTTGAATATAATTCCTTCACATCAATCAATCCTCTGACCATAGTCATCCTGTGACCTGCCTCATTGTGGCATAGCAACAAGTTCGTGCTGCGCAGTGGTACTCTCAAACCAAAGTAGGAGCTGAAGGCAAAACTCAGCCAGTTTCAATGAGGATCTGCTGATATTAAGCTGGTTGTTGCATCTGGTAACTGGTTGAGTCAACCTGTTGCATCCCCTTGACGGGCCAGACGGACTTGAGTTCTTAAACTTCCTTGTCTTCCATTTCTTGTACTTTTTTCGATTCTTTTGGTAGAAATTTATCCAACCTACCCGATTTTCTCACCGGAAATAACAGATTCAAGGAATATGAGAGAATCATGAAGATCCCTACTTTAATTTGGAAATATTGACCAAGTTCTGCTATCTGTAACTAGAAATCTAATCTCACAAAAGACCAAAGTAGCCTTTTAAAGGGCTTTCTTAAATCCTTCATATCTCTGGATTGGTGTTGTAAAAGTAAACAGGACAAAAAGCATGTTGTTGAGTAATTACTCCACTTTTTAAAAACATATATTACATGTACAAAATGTACTTTTGGCAACTATTTTTATATATTTTATTTGCTCCTTGCATTAATATTGGGACAAGCTGTACAAGAAACTGTAAAAGCATACTGTTCCTAGGTCAGCTTGATATGTGTATTCAAAAGGAAATAAGAAGGGAAATAATAGGGAAACTGCAACCAGGTCTCACCATCAAACCAGGAAATAGGAACACAACGCGCTATGCCATATAGGCCAATAGTTTATGTAATTCTGCCGCAGTACTTCCTCCTATGTGGCTTTGTCTCATTGGTGGATCTTTGGGCTGCAGCCTTGGAAGTACAGACTATAGTTTGAGACAATGCATAAAAGCCCACACTGTACTGATGACACACCCATTCTATTCCCTTCACTTTTTTCTTTTTCCTGCTATTCCTGAATTCTGTGGTTGTGAGTACTCTGATATAGGTCTATCACCAAATGAGGGTTCTTGTGGATTCTCATTTGTTTTGCTTTATTTATATTTTATTTATAACATTTTGTGGAACACCAGGTTAATCCCAATAGTGCATATGCATTTAATTCAAGTAGAAGAGTATGGATTGCGAATCAAATTCATGTGCAACTTAGTTCCACGAAGGGCCCCAGCCAGGTTCGACCGGGAATAGAACCCAGGCCACGGTTGGCCCCTATTTAGGGGTGTTGTGCCGAACCTGAACAAGCCAAGACAAGACAGTGGTGAAAGTCGATCATTTAACAACTATGATCAATGTTCTAACATATGAGACCGTCCATCCCCAGCCAGCCGTAAATGCAGCCTCTTGTCATTTTAACTTTTTTAAATATTTGCAAACACCATGTTATAAGGATTAAAATGACACCTCAATGAACTTTACTTGATTTTCAGAAGTCAAGTTATGGTCCGTCAAAGGTTGTAAGCGATCAATGTATAACTGAGATAAACGAGTTCAAAGATCAGTAGGTCCTATTATTTTCTGTTGATTGTCCTCATTATAGGCCTACATATATAGTTGTAGGCCCTATAGTTCATATATTTCCAATCTTTTTCTTGAATTGAAACTTTGCTTGTGTTTTGTAGAAAGCACAAAGATAGTAAATCTGTCAAAAAAACAATTTCGGCAAATTACAACCAGGACATGTATTTTTTCCTGTAACGCTAAATGAAATTTGCTGCATTTACGGCTCGTTTGAGATGGACGTTCACATATGTGTACCACCGCGGCAAAAGGGTCCAGTTGTCGACCCCTACATGTTGCTCATTGTAGCATATCTGATGTATACAAATACCATACATTAGATATGCTACAAGGAGCAACATGTACGAGCCGACAACTGGACCCTTTTGCCGCGGCGGTACAAAACTGGTACACATATACCGTAATCCATGAGGGAGGTAGTCTCATACCCAGGCTCATACCCTCAACATGCAAAAGAAAATTCTAGTTTTTGTTCAATCAATATATTCACAATTTCTAGTTAGGCCAAAGAAAAAAAGAACTAGAGCGCATAGGATTAAAAATTAGAATTTTACCACATTTCTTCTTTTTTTTTTTTAGGTTTTTAAGAGATTTTATGCTTTTTTATTTTTTTCTTACATCGAGAGGGGAAAAAAAGAAAAAAATTGCGGCCGAAAAAAAAAAGTGACCTAAAAAGTGATTAAAAAACAGATTTCCGCATGCGCATAGCATTTTTTGACTAAAGAAAAAAAAAAGAACGTGGCACTTAGGGTTTTGGGCCTAAGGAACCTGAGACAGAGTTCTTTTTTTTTTTTTGGCCTTAGTGGACTGTAAAAAATCATCTGTATAATTTTCTACATTCTGTCCAATTTGACTGAAATCATAAATCTGACATCAAAGCCTATCCCTGGATCACATGACCTTCCCAGGGCACTCCATTGTTGTTGAAGAAAGCATGCAGTTCAGCATGGTGAAACTTGGAACAAACAATATCCAGTAATGTTTCATTCTGATATGGTATTTATTATTAAAGGAAAGTGGAGACAATAGACTTTATTCTAAGCTTTTGTGATTTGTTAATGAATTGTGGGGTAGATAGACTTTTATTTCCATATTTGATTTATGATTGTCAAGACTATTACACATCATCAGAGCTAACGATTTATTTTTGAAACATATATCTCAAATCTTTATTTCCATATACCACGTGTATCAAAAAAAATTGTGCACGGATTAAAACTGATTTTGACCTTTGTAAAAAGCACCGATCCATACATTTTCTGTTATTATCAAGGTCAAGATCAGTTTTAATCCGTGCACAATTTTTTTTGATACACGTGTTATACAAAATAACAAGCAAATCAACCAAACTAAAAACCATCGGTACCATCCGCGCTTTTCCAACACATGTATAGGTATATTATAATGAATAGATAGGACAAATATTTTTTCAGTCTTTTCATTTTAAACACAAAGCAAAACAAAACTAAACACCACTATAAATTTACACTCTATTTGCAAAACAAAACGTCTTCAAAAGTTTAAAACCAGGGGATCGAACTTCTTTAATTTCTTTGTGAAATTTGATATAAATTTGACTCGGAATTTGGGCATTGGTATATGATTGGTATAAACATGGTTGGTACTAAAAATTTCCCAACGGCACACCCCTACCAAAACCAAACTTGAGAACCATCCAGAGGCTGACATATGTGTATCCAGACCTCAAAGACAGGGGAGTGGTGTATCATGGTCCATCCTGTGGTGCAAAGGTCCTCTGATGATCATAAGCTGATTTTCTTACCAGTTTTCTACAAACTCCCCCCCCCCAAGTTTGTCCCTGGCTTAAAAGCATTAGGCACAATCATTCCATGGGGGGGGGGGGGGGGGGGGGAGGGCACTGTGAATGAGGCCTGTATATCATTCGTGCCCAGCTTTAAAAAAAAAATACCCTGATCAAGAATTTCCTCTGGGATAAAATATACCCTAAACAGGTATACTGATTTTCATACCCAGGCCTTCATCTAGAAATTGCAGGAGCTCTATCAATCACTCTCCTAAGTTCAGATAGAAGTGCTATGAGGAGCTCAATTTCAAATATTCCCATTTGAAACCAAGTTTTTGTTATTGCAGTGAGGAGCTCAAAGAAACACACTCCTGGAATGTTGTTCAGGAGAGCTGTAGGAGCTCATGCTCAATAGAGCTCCTCAAACATTAAAGGTCTGCATACTTAAAGTTAAACAGGGATTTTATTTTACTTTTCTTGTAATATACCCAAACACGTAACATTTTTTTTGTTTACTCTTATTGTTCTGTGTTCAGTATTTCCAGATCTTCATACATCTAACTCTAGTACATCAGTGCATATTTGAATACCTGTGCTATCAAAATGAACATCAGAAATTTTTGCCCTTGACAAATTCCCCAACTAGTTCACCAGTGGAAAACTAGCAAAAGCAAAGAAGTGCAGATGTACCAGTAGACACGGAGGATGGAACTAAGGCCTAAAAAATAAATTGTTTGATTGGCGTAACCCGACCTACCCTAATTTTACCACCGACCCTAGATATTGTTATTTTTTTGAGCATGGTAAAAAACCTTCAAATCCCAAATTTGATGGGAATCGATTCATGGGAGCCCAAGATATGGCTTGCAGGACATTCAAAATGACAAATAAAAGATGTGTTACAGAAAAAGTGAAGATGTTTTTGTATATGTACATATGTGCCATATATTTTGTGTTCTTGTATGTGAAACATAGACTTAGAAAAAAAAAAAAAAAAAAAAAAAAAAATCCCACCTACCTGCCCTATTTTTTTTCTATGTTACGCCAATCAAACAATTTTTTTTTTTTGGCCTAAGATGGACACTGCCATCTTTTTGAATGATACCAGTCAGATTCAGTGCCAAATAATTATTGATCAAGGTGACTTGATTGCACAAGAAAATAATTCTGATTCCTCACTGTTTCTTTTATTGTTACAGGAGATAACTCAAGTAGCTGGTAATGTGACCTTGCGTATGTTTGACCCGGTCATAGTTCAAGTGAGCATAGAACGTTCCAATATACAGCAATCAAGGCTGAAGATGCGCTTGGTGAAACCAGTGGTAAGTGTTCAGATTTTAAAATGACCTTTGGTGACCTTGGTTATTTTGGCCAATTGCTATCCATTATGAGACAATATGTGACATGGCATTTATCATTTAACATAATTGAGATACCCATGATAATGTAGACAATAACCCTTGACCTAATTTGCACCATATTCAAACCATGGATATCAATTGCCTTTTTGGTTGTTTAAGGTCCATTCAAAGTCTTCCAAGGTCAAAGGTCTTTGAATTTGTCTGAAAAATTGACCCTAGGACATTTAGAAATCAAGGGCATAGTTCTACCACCTTTGACCCTGTCTGGACCAAACTTGGACCATGAATCGAAGTTGGCCAACACTGATCAAGGTCTTCCATGGTTTAAGGTCAATTTGAGGTCAAATCTTTGAAATGTTTCAAAAATAAATAATCTAAGGTCATTCCAGGTCATTTCAAGTGTAACTACAGAACCTTGATCCTACCTGGACTAAATATTGACCATGAATTGACCAGTCATCAGTAGTGGGGGAGAGATCAGGATAAGGTCATCAAGGTTCATTTGAGTTCAAGTCTTTAAATTGTGAATAAAGTTGACATTTGCTCATCTAAGGTCATTTCAAGGTTGCAACTGTAATTCCAAAACCTTTAACCCTATCTGGATTAAAGTTGGACTATGGCTATGAATAGCAATTACTCTCATGAGTGTTGTGAGAGGGTTTGGTGAAGGTCATATAAAGTTAACTGTATCAAATCTTGAAATTGTCTGAAAGGTTGACCTAATGTCATCCAAAGACCATGGCCATAGCCCATTAAGCTTTGCCCAACTGACACTTAACTTGCACATTAACAGCATTTGCACTTGCATGTTGTAACAGAATCAACATGACAAACATTTCAGGAGATTTGAACCGAGGTCCTCCCGAGCATTGCTAGGATTCCATTGTAGTGTTGGCACCCTGTTCTTTACTTTAGAACACTAAATAGACGGGAATCGTAAGGCTTTTCTTCATCCGATCCCATTTACTTGTGCGTTGTGATGTTGATACACAACTCACACATACTACGCACGCTGCGTCTTCTGCAGTTGTGCTGTGTTCAGGTACGCATGCGCTTATCTGTATCAATTCACTTTGTGAAGAGGCCCGCCTATTTGGTGTTGATCAAAGTAGGCCTTTAGTGAATCATAATATAGTGTATTTTAAATTTTCATATTTGTAAGACCTATTAAAATTATTTAAAGTTGCTGTGGAATGTTTTTGCATTTACTTAGTAGGCCTTATGTGCCAAGGTCTGTCATGTCATTAATTCTAAAAAAAGAAAAATGTTGTGCTTGTCTTTTCAGGTACCCGGATTTAGTGTTGACCCTCAAGAAACCTCTATGGAACCTCCTACTAAGAAACAGAAGACATGATGGATGATTATGTGGACACCTATAACAGATGTCACATTGGCAGTAGGATGTCATCAGGGGCATAATAAATCTACAGTCATCTGATGATCCTTCACATTTATTAAAACATAATGCAGTGAAACCTCGTTAACACAAAATTACTGGGACCAAAGATTTTAGTTTGTGTTATCAGGATTTTGTGTTATATCCAAATGAATTCACATAGAAAGTCAATACTTGGGACCAAACAACCATTTTGTACTACAGTGGAACCTCTTTAACACGGAATCTTTACTTTGTGTTATCAGAACTTTGTTATGCATCAAATTTTTAATATAAATTCAATGCCAGGGACCTGAAATCAGTTTTGTGTTATCAGGGCTTTTGGGTTAACAGAGTTTGTGTTAAAGAGGATCCACTGTATCAGGGTTTTTGTGTTAACCGATTTTGTGTTAACAAGGTGTCACTCTAACATCTTTTGACTGCAGCAGGACCAATGCAGGTGCTATCTAAGGACTGAATTTCATTTCATAGAATGAACTCCGGTTTTTTATCTTATCAAGTCACATTTTTTTAGACTTGGTAAATTTGCTTCTTGTGAACCACCTCAAATTCCCTTGTGGTGAAAACACCCACTGGATTGTGGGTGAAGTAATTAAATAGCAAAATGAGATAAGATCCTTGATAAAAGGAAGAGTGGGTGGAAAGATATGTGATGATCAGTGAGACTGAGCAGGTCTGTAACCTCAGGTGTAACCTACAAAACCCTGAACTTTCAGCAATGAAATTGCAACACTATTCCAGGGGCTTGTTTTCAATGTGAGGCTTGAACAAGAACTTGCAATGATGCTATAGTCAACTAAAACATACCCTATTTGACAGTATTTACGACAATTTTGATCTTGCCTTATAATTTTGAACTCTGGTTAAAGATTATCTTAAATATGTATTAAAATTCCAAGGTTTAAAAAAAACACATGCTTCTTTTTCATTTTTGCTGTTTTTGACACCTTAATTAAATTTAAATTATGCATGCACTTACATTGCTGATTTGGTAAAGTGATCCTTTTTTTTCACTTTTTTTTTATTCAAGCCTCACATCTACCTTTACATACAAGTGCACCCGAACACTTGATTGACCTGAAGATGTTTGTTCAAAATACTTTCATGTCGTAAGGTTTTAAGAAAACATGGGCTTTGTAAAATGCAGAAATTATTTTTATAGTTCTTTTGGTTCACTTTTAAAAACTTTAAGAAGAGGTGGTAAATGCATTCTAATCAAAATAAAAGGGGCATTGGGGTAAGTTCAGCATCATACTCAAACTCTTGACTTTTCCAAAAGCTGAGATTCGTTAGGTCGTAAATAGGTTATTTCTTATAGCTCCTAATAGTTTTTAGCTTAATCATAATCTTTGTGAACATCATTTGAATGAATTGAGAACTCGGGAAAAGTACCTAGATCTTAATGGGGAAATCATGAAGAACTGCAGGTACCGTCAAGAAAAAATCCTTTGGGGTCGGGGTCAGTCAGTTGGGATAAGTTAAATTTGTATTGGGTCAAGCAGGTCAGGTAGTATATTGTCGGGGAACGATGGGGTATGGTTGAAAAATCTTGCCCCACAGGGCGTTAACCACTCTACATGTGCAGTGGCGGCGGAAGGTAAAAATTGTAGGGGGGAGGACGGCTAAATTTTTTTCAATCAAAATAATTTTTGAGCAAAAATGGCCAGAGGAAAATTATGAGATTTTGTAATGCGCAAAAAAATTGTCAAATTGGCTAATTTCAGCTACAAATTGTTAAAAAATCTTAAAATTTGCACAAAAAATGTCAAATTTTTCCTGAAAATTGATACTGTAAAGGGACTAATTTTCGCTAGGGATTAAATTTCGCTAGACTGCAAATTCGCTAAATTAAATCCCTCGCTAAAATTTTATTTACCATTGAAACTAATGAAAAATGTTCGAAATTAGTGAAATTAAATCCCAGCCAAATTGCTGATAATTTGAAATTCGCTAAAATTTGTCCTCGCCAAATTAAATCCCTTTAAGGTATATAATATCTGAAAATTCACACGAAACATGCAATTTTTTTTTATTTTTCACGTTTGAATTATCAAAACAAAGGGAAAATGTCAAGCTCCTTTCCTTT
>JXSR01S073461.1:0-17512 GCA_000969725.1 Ophiothrix spiculata
TAGCCACAATTTTCATACTTAAGAACTTAGGGACTGATCTGTTGGACATTAGGCCTAAGGGAGTGACCATTCCTAGAGTTATTATGGTTTTGGTAGGAATGCAGGATGTTTTGATGCTTGTGTTATCTTATAGACAATATGACAAACACTCTGTTGGGTAGTGGATGGTTGGGTCATAGCCAAGGTGACCATGTGTAATTTTTTATATTAATGTTGATTGGAAAAGCTGTGAAAAGAAACAAATTGAAGCCATTTACAGTGTTTTATCAAACTGATCAAATAATGACAAAGACAGGGACAGAAGTGGAATATGTTGATCAAAGACTTGGAGCAAGTCTACTGCGTACTTGCTATAAACACGCGTTCACGAATTAAATCCAACAACTATAGAAGGTTGTATGTACAATATGTTTGACATGGTAGATACTGCCTTAAGTATAAATGCTCAATTCTTCAGGAAGTAGCTTGCAATTTACAATGCACATACTGCGTTTTTATTTTGTTGGGCAAGTACTACATTGTGTTATCCTAAACATCATTGGCCACTTGACCCAACAATTTAAAATCATGTGTACAGAGAGGAAATGTAAGCTGGCGCTTAGCCCACTTAAACCATCCTACTACTTGACGTCACAATATATCATGTAAACGTCATATGTAATGGCTCACCTCGAAAGGGGGGACTTTGAAGATGATATCAATTTTGTTTTTATCATTTCATCTGTTACAGCATTTTCTAAGCTTTAAAATGACACCTTTCTTGTTGGAATTAATCAGGGCGATCAAATTTTACAACAAAAAATCTGCTGGAAATTCTTATTATTTTCTTTATTTTTTGCTGCCTATTTTCATCAGTTTCTCGAAAAAGTGTTCTGTCGCAAAGACCCCTTTTTGGGGTGAGTCATCACATATTTCATGACTATACAACATGTCCTGCCTTTAAGGTGTTTTGCCTACTTTTTTGTTTGAAGAAGAAAATTGTAAAAAGATTAACTGATTTTCATGCAAAACTTTAGGATTTAGCTTTGAGTGGGTAGAAAGGAGGTCTTCTGATGTGTCATATGCATAGACAGGATTGCGTACCCCAGGGTGCGCAATAAATCCTAGTCTAAGACAGTGACGGGTCCAGGGGCCGCTAGGGGCACGTGCCTACATCAAACGGGTCACCAAATGTATTAATAACAGTAATTAGGACAACTGCACTTTTTGTTTGTTTTGTTTTCTCATTGTTTTTAGTTCTTTTTTCTTTATCCCATTTTATGTTGTTGTAGACCCCAGGGTGCACACGCCCCTTCCACACACCCCTGGCTACGCCAATGAAAAGTGGTCATTGCTTAAAAAGCAATCTGATTTTAAGCAATCTGATGAATGTGTGGCATATGGGTCAGGGTTCACAGCATTTCAAGGAAACAAATTCCCTGATTTTTCCCAGATGAAATCTAAAATTCCATGATAATCAACTGATTTGGTCTCCGTCTTAGTCTCGGATGATAAAAGTCTCGGTTCTGGAAGGCATGGTCTTGGTCTCGGATGATAAAAGTCTCGGTTCCGGAAGGCCTGGTCTTGGTCTCGGATGTTTGTTTTAATATGCAACAAAATATAAGAGACTCACTGACTAAATTTGGGATCGGGACCCGGGAATTCGAGTCCCGCCCGTGAAAGTCGGGACTCGGGAACAAAAAAATGTTCCCGATTCCCGAAAGTGGTACCAATTTAAAAGTACCAACTTTTCATTTTCGTAGTAGGTGTAATTGAACTTACAATTTACGTATGCAAGCTGTAGTAATCCATTTTATTGTATTTCCAATGATCCGAAAGTAGTGTTGTACCGGTACACGAACGCAAGATTCGTGTTCCGTAAGAAATATGCGATAGACGAAAACAAATAAAAGCTGTCCGATAAAATGTCATTTTATCAACAAAAAAATTACGCTTCGATCGCGAAAAATGAACTTGTTTTGTTTATTTTATTATTAATGTCACTAGATGGCGATGTTCTTATTTTCATAAACTACTAACTATCACACTTACACATGCGCAGTTCATAACAAGATCGAATCACCGAGTCACGCGATCTTTTCCCATCGGTACTAGTAGCATTGCATTGGAGCAACGTAAAACTGGGTACCGCTGAAATTGCGCCGTTTACTTCCGGGTTTTATATGCGTAAATAACATGAAAAAAGCAACATTTTGATCTTGATTTTATTGCAATAATCTTTACTTTTCCTTCATTTTATAATATTTTTGGTTGCAACAATGTATTAGTAAAAATTTTGGTCTATAACAGTTCGAATTATAGTAATGCAGTAACAAATTCTCCATCATCTAAAAATTGAACCGTGTACCACATGGTGTACACGAAACACGACCAACAAGCTTAGCTAGTGGACAAAAAGAACACAGCGCATCCCTAGTTCGACCACGAATTTCACATTGAAAATAATAAAATTAAAGGACATCGTCATTATTTTAAAAACATTTCTTACGGACTAGTGGTTTGGTAAGTCTGAAAATCTGTATCAAATTGTCAAAAAATGACAGCATTACAAGTTGCCATATTCAGCAGTCTAACACACATGACATAGCATAGCACATGCAATGAAACACAATTTTGCGTACGTGAACGGCAGTCTCATATTTCGGGATTATTTTCGGGAATCCCGAGTCCCGCCCGAAAAACCAACTCGAGTCTCGGGAGCAATAATTCCCGAAACTCCCAGGCCTATCACTGACTACTTTTGATTTTGGGGACAATCAAAATTCCCTGACTTTTCCCTGATTTGAAGTATTTGTATCAATTTCTCTTATTGGGAAAAAGTAGATAATTATACCTGATTTCCCTGATAGGCTAAAAACTTATTATACTATTTTCAAGAGAACCTAAGACATGGGTCAGGTTTCCAGATAAAAAAATCTTACCAAAAGTTTTAAAATATAGTTTAAAGAATACATGAACATAATTTCTTTTTAAAAAAATACCACCCAACCCCATTGTCAATTCAGAGCCTCTATAAGCAAAATTTCACTTGTGACTTTCCATTAATTTCATGAAAGGTCTTAACTTACTAGACAATCCTATATATCATTTTCTATTGGGTATACTTTTCCTGACCTTACAGTAAGAATGAATAATCCTGCAAAATGTTACAGGATAGCCTATCATTCCTGGGTACAGTCATGTTTCGTGTCAACTTTAATTATCGTTCACGATCTGTACAGACAGAAACTTCGTCAATGCTGTAAATGTATGATTATTTTTCATAAAACAGGTTCTTGCAACCCCTATAACTTTAACCCTAATCATATGACCATCCATCCCAAACGAGCCGTAAATGCAGCAAACTTCATTTTGTGCTACAGGTGAAAATACATGTCAAGGTCGAATTTGCCAAAATTGATTTTTGATAGATATACAATCATTTTGCTTAATTCAAAACACCAGCAAAGTTTCATTTCAAGAAAATGATTGAAAATATGAAAAATATCTGTATATTTTGAGAACAATTAATGGAATATACAGGACTTACTAATCTTTGAACGTGTTTATGTCAGTTATACATTTTACTCCCTGAAAACCTTTGACGGGCCATAACTTGACTTCTGGAAATCAAGCAAAGTTCATTAAAGTGCCATTTTAATCCCTATAACATGGTCTTTGCAAATATTTAAAAAAGTGAAAGTGGCAAGAGGCTGCATTTACGGCTTGTTTGGGATGGACAGTCTCATATCTGTGTCTGTGTTTTGGCAATAAAAAAATTAGGAAGGACATACTTATTACCTGCCTATTCCTTTGTAATCATTTTATTGTTTTTGCAAGTTATTGTCTAAAGCTATTATTCACATCTAGGGTTAGGGTTTTGGGCAGAATGTAAGAGGTACCTCTGCAAAAACTGCATTTTGTTTTGGAAAAAAATATAAATTACTTTAAAAGTGTGGATTGTAGGGTATTATGAATGTTGTTTTTGGTATCAGCAACATTGTTTATATCAGAAAAAGTTGTTTTTGATAATTTTGACTTTTTACCAGGTAAAAAATAACATTTTTGGTCACAAATGGCAATTTTGCCAAAATCAGTAAGCTGGCAAGTTTTCTGTGCCACAAAACTGGAAAATCTGCGTAATTTACAAAAAACAAAAGACACAGAAATTCACGTTTGTAAACAATGCTTAATCATCCAAAGATAATAAAAGAAAAGTTCTTCTTTTATTGATAAACTCTTGATTTACTAAATCAAAATCGGGATCAAATTTCAGAAATGGACTCTGGTCCCGAAAAAACGGCTCCTGGATCTCTGGAAATCAGTTTCAGTTTCAGTTTCAGTTTCATTTATTTCATCATATAAAGTCAAACACAAATCTTAAAGACCAGGAGAAGCTTTTTTCAGATTTCTGTATCCTGGTTCCAGCTTTTATACATGAAAGCATAATTACCAAACTGCCTGCCTGCTCAATGGTTCATAGAAACCTGACACATAAGGCAAAAAAAAAAATTGTTTGTTTGTTTGCCCTCAAGTGGAAAAAAAAATTGGGGTCAGTCATTCTGTTTATCTTTTCTTTTTTTTTTTTTACTCTTCACATATATTTTAAAGAATGATGTCATTCCATGTATTTTATCATGACTACCAAGCAATGCAGGGCTATCAAAGATTGTGGGTCATTATTTAGAGGGAATATGCATTTTATACTAATAAATATGACTTTATACAGCTAAATTTCATGTTTTCCATCGAAAATATTGAATTACCATATTTTACATGTTTGAAGGGACAAAACAACCTAAAATACCCGACCCAAATTTTTGGCAGTTTAGGGTCGGTAGCAGAGGGCAAAGAAACATTTTTTGTTGGCCTAATTACTGTGAAGTATTACTCACACAGGGTTATGTAAAATATCACCTTAGACTATCGTTACTATCAGTCGCTTTCAGTTGCAAGTTCATAAAATTTTGTGATGACATAAAATTAGTTGTGATATCATTCAATTTTGTTGGCCCCCCGGGGGGGGGGGTACTTAGTGGAAAGGTGGATGTACGGACGCGCGGCCGAGAACGGTTGCATTTTTAACCTCCCAGGTTTACCAAAGGCCCCTCAAAAATTTGAAAAATGGTTTACATATCGGTTGCATTTTTCAAAAATGACCATTTTTGACAAATTTTTCCTTTGGTTTACATATCGGTCCAAAATTGGGCTTTTGAAGTGCAATTTAAATTGTAAAAATGCATTGAATGGTCTAAATAATGGTTGTTAAAGTCAAATTGGTTTACATATGGGTAGCATTTTTTTACTTCCTCAGGTTTACAAAACGGGTGGTAGTCGAAAACTCCGGCCGCGCGTCCGTACCCAACCGAAATCTGAGTACCCACCCCCCCCCCGGGGTTGGCCCCTGCAACCCTCAGTTCTTTGACGTTTCCATGCTGTTGGTAGCTGTCTGAACACAATACCGTTGGTAGTCGTTGTCAAGTAGACTACACCACCTGCACTAATACAGGCTTTGATGCCGGTAACCAAGTCACGTTATTGTCACCAGTGACCCGTCTTTATCCTCCGTTCCTTAACATGCAGCAAAGGTCGCTACAAAGTGTTATTTGCTTGGAACTGTTCAATAAGGATTACCACCCATAAGAATAAATTTGGTCCTTAAGTCCATTCAGGTTAAAGACCATACCAAAATCATAAGGCCTATTTCGTCAAGCACTGAAAAGCCCCGAAGCTTCATATAATAACCAGTTAGACTGACTTTTAGACTTGATTTAATATAGATATGCTCTCACTCATCAGAAGATAAGCACATAATAGTCCAGGAAATATAATGATACACTGAACCTTGATACCTGAACTTCAATCATTTGTAAAGTCCTATTATAATGACTACATTGTGAGTTAATTTGTGTCCAGGAAATGTTGGATTAGCACCTAAAAGTCATTACTAGACTTACTGACAGATACCGTTAAGAGAAGATACTGTGTGTATCCCATCATGCATTGCTTCCTGTAGGATTTTTGTATGGGGAAATCATGTGAGTAGTTAGTGATAAAATTCTCATAAATCATAGTTTCAGATACCGTAAAGAGAAGATACTGTGTGTATCCCATCATGCATTGCTTCCTGTAGGATTTTTGTATGGGAAATCATGTGAGTGATAAAATTCTCATAAATCATAGTTAATTGTTGTAATCTTGCACTTTGGGTATGCGTCATCACTAACTACTCACATGACTTCCTGTGCAAAATTTCCCATATGAAGCAATGCATGATGGGATACGCACAATACCTTCTCTAACCGCAGTGATTCTTACCCTTTGCAGAGTGATCCAAGGCAGAATGGTGTTTGGGCGGTCCATGCACTGAGCCTCTTCTGTCTTTCTTTTTACTGCCAAATGTTTGCTTTGTCCAGCCACTTCATCAAGAATATAATACCACCCATTAATATTCTGGAAAGAAAACAAATAGGATTAACATTTATTTTCTCTAAAAGGCCATATTACATTTAAATAAAATAAATAAATACTGGGGATTTAAACAAATCCAAAGATTCTAACCTATCCTGCGCTTTAGCAGATTAGTTCCCAAGACCCTACTTTGCTCTGCAGTAATCATTAAATTGCATTGGCTAGAAGGAGAGCATAAGTATTAATAACATATGACGTTATGACGTCATGGATATATCACGAGTATAAATATAATCATAAGCTTTACTAGGGTTAGGGTTAGGGTAGGGTAAGGGCATGTTTAGGGTCGGATCATGATTAGTGAGTTAGGGTCGGGTCCCCAGTTACTGAGTTAGGGTCAGGTCCCCGTTTAGTGAGTTAGGGTCGGGTACCCGGTTACTGAGTTAGGGTCGGGTCCCCGTCAGTGATTGGCTAAATACGAAAATGTCACCCAACCTGGCAGCTGGCCCCGTGGCCGAGTGGTTAAGGCACTGGACTCGTAATCTTGATTCTACCGCTGGCGTGGGTTCGAGCCCGGCAAGGTGCTCTTTCTCAAAATGTTGAAAATCTTCTTGGAATTTTAAAAAATATAAAATCACAATTTTAGAGTTAAAACATCAGGAAAATGACGCTTAAAAATACTCTAAGTTGAGAAATAAGCGGCATTTGATAAGAAGTGGGACCTCCCTCTAGCCATTACAATATAATGCTTACCTTGCTCTGCACATTACCGCTGGCGTGGGTTCGAGCCCGGTGGTGCTCCAGTGGAAAAATTAAAATTTTGGGTCGGTCGGTCGGTTAATCTTTTTTTTTTAATTTTTTTTTTACTCTACACATATGATGTCATTCCATGGATTTTATCATGAATACCAAGCAATGCAGGGCTTAATCAAAAATTTAGAGGAAATATGCATTTTATACTACTAAATGTGACTTCACACTGCTAAATATTACGTTTTACATCAAAAATATTGAGTTTTCATATTTTACATGTTTGAAGAAAAAAAAAATAAACTAAAATCGCGACCCTAATTTTTGGCATTTTTAGGGTCGGTCGCGGAGGGCAAACAAACATAATTTTTTTTGGCCTTAGTTGTCAAGACCCTGCATTTTCCACACACAGTTCATGATAAGTGCTGCCTGTGGCACAAACCGTCAAAAATAGAGTAAGTTCCCCTCCCCAAACATGTCTATGCCTTATGATATTTACCTTAGGTACAATACTTCATATTTTTATCTACAGAAATCACCTTACATTCTAAAATAACTTGAAACCACATCTTTTTATTAAGTCTTATGAAAAGAATCAATTTTGAGCTATAATTTATTGTCCACTTATGGCAATTTTCATCACTATTAAGGATATCTGCGTTTCCTCCAAGCCGGCATTAGCGTTTCCTTGATTTAACATGCCAATCACTTGCAACACATAACGTTTGTGGATGGTATTTTTTAGTTTAGTTACAGGTCATAATAAATTAATGATTTTTTCTTATAAGCAAATTGAAAATTTATTGGACAATGCAAACAGAAATACAGATTGAGGGTTGCATTTACTAACAACAGGGCCCTGGACTCTGATTTTTTGTTTATAACTAAGGTCAGGGTAGGGAGGGATGGAAAACAAGAAAATTGAAGGGTAAAGTTAAAATCACCCGTTGGATACAACAAAAAACAAAAATACATAGTGGGGTTGCATTTACAAGAAATAAGCCCTGCAATATGGATTTTTGTTTATGCAAGGTTCGACTTCACCGTCGGACCATCGGTCCAGACCGACAGACCAGGACCTCAGGACCGACCAGGTCAGCAATGAGATGGTCCTTCGGTCCGATCGTTTTTTTAGGCTGTCACTGATTTGGGAATTTAAAGTCCTTCTGAAGGACCTGTAAATTTAGTGAAGGACCTGTGAATTTTGCGACTTACTGGTCCTTCTGTCCTGTGGATTTAAAAGTGTGAAGGCAACCCCTGTTTATGCTGTCCAATTAAAGCAATACTATAAGATTTTGATCAAAAATGGTTTATAGTAAAAACAGCATAAAATGCAGGAATGTGACTATCTAAAAGCATTTTCAAGTGTATTTTGTGAAACAAAAAAAATAGAAACCAAAAAATGGATAAAAAGCATGTGCATGCTTTCTTATACTAATACATGTGGAATTAAATTCAGGATCCCAAATTTAATTCAACAAATGACCATAACAGAAAAAGTAAGCATCTTTAATTTGAGCCAAATCGTTTGGAAGGTATTCATATCTACCAAAAACAAACAAAATAAGCCAACAAATTCAAAAGTCGTGGGTGACAGGGGGCACTTCATAGTATTGCTTTGTATAGATTTGGTTGGCCTATTATTATTTTTATTAGATGCTGCTAATAAAGCATACTTGTTCCTACCACTTCCAACATACCCGTTCTTACTGACAAATGGTATACGGGTGCTCAAAAGTTTTGGGGTGCATTTTCGTCATTTTTGGTATATTGATGGTTGGGTTTTTGTCACAGACCCATTGCACCCAATTTGTAAATTGGGTGTATTTTGGGAAATTTTGACAAAAAACACCCAATTTGCCCTAAATTGGGTTCTTTTTATAGAAAAGAGGTATAGAGATGGGTCTCAAAATCACGCTTTTCGATGTATAGATATGGTCAAAATTCAAAAGTCTACTTTGAGCATCCCCATTCAAATAGTTCCTAAGAACCCCCCTTTCTTCAGGGCCCAAATACCAAGAGCTATTTAGTCAAGATTCAACTTCTTGTGTTGATGAGAGACAAACATATGTCTAAACAGCATCCAAAAAGATCATTACCAACAGCAATATATACCTTTAAGTTTATTTATTTACCTGATCAAGGTTGGCAAAAAACATTTTCATAAAAAAATCATGATTTAAATCAATTGATTTAAATCGTGATTTAAATCAAAAAAAATTGATTTAAATTTATTTAAATCGGATTTTTTCGATTTAAATTGCGATTAAAATCAGCCTGATTTAAATCGGCCAACCCTGAAATTTTTATGAGTGTCTGTTTCAACTTGTCATAACCTCTGTCTTATCAAAATATGTCTTGTGAAAACCACATAAATCTAGAAATAGTGTTTTTTTTCTCTCAAGTTCCGACTCCTTTTGCCTACATAATAGGGTTACATAATAGAACCTCAACTTTTCAAACAAGATATTATTTTGGAAATAGATATAGAGCGCTAAGTTAATCTGCTTAAACATATTTTTGATTGAAATTATTGATTATGTGACCGTCTATTTCAAACAAGCTATAAATGCAGCAAACTTCATTTTACGCTACAGGTGAAAACATGTGTCAATTAAGGTCGTAATTTGCCGAAAATTTATTTTTGACAAGATTTACAATCCTTATGCTTACTTCAACTTACCAGCAAAGTTTCATTTCAAGAAAATATTCAGAAACATGAAATATTTTGAGGACAATCAACAGAAAACATAGGGCTTACTTACCTTTGATTGCGTTTATCTCAGCTATACATTTTATTTTACTCCCTGAAAACTTTTGACAGACCGTAACTTGACTTTTGGAAATAGAGTGAAGTTCATTAAGGTGTCATTTTTATCCTTTTAACATGGTCTTTACAAATATTTTAAAAAGTGAAAATAACAAGGACTGGTTTGGGATGGATGATCACATATAGGATTAACTCATGATAATGTTGCTTGCAAGTGTTTTATCCTAGAAGGTTGATAAATTGAGTCTACCCATTATGAACCCATATTTTGGCATGCCTCCAGTTACCACATCAGTCACATTACACATGTTCGCGAGTCACATGAAAAAGTGCATATTTATAAAGAATATGGGTCACTCTATAGTTAGCTTCCAAACAAAATTTTCGCTACCAAACATTTGGTCATGACGTCACTAAATAATTGCGATCAAATTGACAGTATAGATCGGTAACAAACATTTGATGCTGCTTCAATGAGTCCCAAAGATGCCAGCTGAGTTATTTCCACTAAAAAAATCCTGAAACTTTGAATAAAATCCTATCAAGAATTACGTGCAAGCGCAGCAGCCGATGAGATCATCGACCATAATAATGGTACTTACACAGTCCGCATTAAACTGCCATGGAAAGGGAGGGTGGACATAATAGTCATGCTTGTTTACTCAAGGGAAGCAATTGCTATTCTTGGAAGAAATCGTGAAAACTTTCCAGCTAGATTTAGCTATAGAGAAATATTTAAAAATAAGTCCTCAGAGAAGATAACACCATGCCATATGACACAGGAGATGTATCTCCCGCCAAAAGAATTCAGTAGTAACACAACGTTTTGAGAGAACACGTTTTCCTTGGTCTTGTGTCAAACCAGATGGATTCACATGCACTCTTAGAAAGGAAGGATCAAATATGAGACAAAAAGGATCAATTTTGATCCTTTTTAGGTATCAAATATGAGCTCACCCTTTAAGGATCAAAGTGATCCAAAAATAAGGAGGATCAAATATTTCTTATAAAAAAGATCTGCCTAAAAACATCTCACTGAAGTAACCCTAGCAGGGTTTGAACACACGCCGCATGTGCACCATGTATAATTACCAATTATAATGACCAACGCTCTAACCACTCGCCCACGGAGCAGGCAGTTATCAAGTGTGATTAAATTATCGTATTTGTATACCATTGTATACATTCCCGGCTATGTAGTGGATATGGGTGTACTCAAATATGAAACAAAAGATTACGTTGGATCCAAACGCGGTATCAAATATGAGCTCATCCTTTCCGTATCAAAGTAAACCAGAAATACGGATCAAAACTTTGATATTGTAATCAAAAAGGATCAAAATAAAATGATCCTAAAAAAGGATCAAAAATGATCCTGGTGAATTTGATCCATTTGTATATTTTGATCCGAAAAAGTATCAAAACGATCCACGTTGGATCAAAAGTGATCCTTAAAGGATCAAAATAAAATGATCCCGAAAACTACTCGTTTATTTGATACCGGCCTTCTAAGAGTGTGTGATATGTATACTTTTCATGGATCAGGAAATGAAATTGGCCACGGCCATGCGGCATGCCTTTTTGGATTATTGATTATTCATGATATAAGGCATTACAAAGACTTGTTTTTCTTGATATTCATGAAAATTTGCTGTTTTGCAGCCTATTTTGCGGCCATTTTGAATTTGAAATATGTATATGGCCTTAATTTGATTGTCAAATAATGTTTTATTTGGATTGGTATAGCTCCAGAAGCCAATTCTAAATGATTCCAAACCATTTCAGCATGATATCTTCGGGTATTTAAAAGTGATTTACCAGTTGTTATAAATGATTTACAATGAAAATATGCCATTTTGGCGGCCATTTTGAGAAAAATGGCTGTACCAAGAGTTTGCGACCTGGGGTTTGGATTTTTTTTTAGGTTTTGAAGTCCTATGCATTAGTAACTCAAACCAGCATTAAAATTTTCTGGTGGAGTAAGTGCATACGGGTCTCTATGACAGGTCCAGGATTAATTCAGTTTATATTTACTACAACGAATTTCAAGAACATTTCAAGTCTTGTTAATCAATGTAACATACACAAAAGTCTCATTTTTAAAATAAAAACAAAAAACATCTCTGATGAAATTTGAGTTCAAAATTGGCAATATTTTGCTATGGGGAGGCTTCAGATTATATTTTTTTACTTAATTTGATCTAAATAAGCTCGTCGTCATCTTCGTCGTCGTCATCATCATCTTCATCGTCATCATCGTTATTGAGCAAGAATGATCAGACTTTATTCACTCATTCTTGAAGCAGCTGGTATCCCCTTTAAGCTTATTCACTAAATTGTGCCAAGAAAGAAGGCGAGTATCCAAATCATTAAGGAGTTTGGAGGAAATGTTAAATATTATTATGGCCTATTTTTAGCTTGACTCTCAAACATTTGCACTGCTTAACAGCTAACAACTGAATCATTGAAGAGGTTCATCAGGATTTCACATTGCAAATTCCTCAAAAGTTCTTGTGTAAAAAAATCCACTTACTATTTTTTAGTAGTGACGTTTCACCTCCTAACAGGAGGCTTTCTCAAACTGTACTGGCAGCCGATGAGATCTTGACAATGTGACGTCATCTTTAGATGACGTCAAAATCAGCTGATCATACATGTGACTTAGTTGGTAGGCCCCCTCGTCTTCGTTCATTAGCTTAGCACCTTTTGGCGGTTGATGACATCATGGAGCTGTTGGAATTTGTTTTGACAACCACATATTTTGTATTCAGAGACCAAATATATCAGCAGAGATTTGGCACGGCCATGGGGAGCCCTGTTTCACCTATCATAGCCAACATCTACATGGAATTTCTCGAACAGCAAGCGATAGCCACGGCTCCAATTGAATGTAAACCAAGACTGTGGAAAAGATATGTAGACGATGTGCTGGAAATAATCAACGCAGGGGAAGTGGAAAATCTTACAGAACACTTGAATAAAGTGGATGAAACAGAAAATATAAAATTCACTCATGAGCAAGAAAAAGACGGCCAAATCCCCTTTCTCGATACGTTAATTGTCAGAAAGCAAGATGGAAGTGTAAAGTTGCTCGTCTATCGAAAGAAAACTCATACTGATCAATATCTCAGTTTCCAATCACACCACCCCTTAATCCATAAACTGGGTGTTGTAAGAACATTACTTGACAGAATGGACAGGGTGGTCACGGAGGATGAGGACAAAAAGATAGAGGAAAACAAGATTCGCAATGCCTTAAAACAATGTGGCTATCCTGAGTGGACCATAGACAAGGTGAAAACCGCCAGAATTAATAAGCAGAACAAACCAAAGCCAAAGAAATCTAAGGACACCAACCCTACTCGCACGTTTGTTACACTACCGTACATCCAAGGTATCACGGAAAAGGCCCAGCGCATTTTCAAAGACCACAATATTGCGACCGCGGTTAAGCCACATCTCAACCTTCGGTCTCTTCTAGTCCATCCCAAGGACAAACAGGATATTGAAAACATTGCTGGATGTGTGTATCAAATCCCGTGTATGAATTGCGAGAAAGTATACATCGGTGAAACTGGATGGTTATTTGGATGAGGAAGCAAGAACAAAAAACGGAATCAGATAAAGTCGAACCTAAGAAATTCACTAGAGCCGCGAAAAGGGAGTCGGTCTCCACGGAGCATAAATCGGCTATCGCGGACCACGTAGCGGAAAATAACCACATCATAAACTGGGGGGAATCTGAACTGTTAGCAAGGGACAATGTGAAAACAACTAGAAGAATAAGAGAATCAATCTGGATCAGGAGGACAGGAAACAATAGAAACAGTGCTAAGCTAATGAACGAAGACGAGGGGGCCTACCAACTAAGTCACATGTACCAGGTGTCCCAAAAAATGGTTACATGTAGAAAAATGACCGTGTGCTAAAATTGTAGTAGTTAGATAAACAAAACTTTGCACATATTATATTACAACCCTCTTCTAGATACTCTTTAAATTTTGATATCACAGCATAATTAATTTTTGAGTTATAAACAAAGGTAGATACCTATGTCAGAAACGCATTTGTTCAAAATTCATCAAAATAATAAGCCTACATATTTTGTGATATTTTAATGTGCATGTTTTTTTCTAATTGATCATGATCAGACTTTATATTGAACCAATTTTAATGAATAATAATTGAACTCTCTTTCGGTGTATCTATCATGCAAAGTATTGATACCTGCATTCCATGCATTCCAGAATGAGTAGTTTATATTCAACTTGTCAATCAAGTTGTGGCGCGAAAATTGATGAATACGCATAAAGCACAATCAAATTTTCATGGGTAACATTAGTTCTTTAACTGTTTAAACTGCAAACTTGTGTAAATGTTGAAAGAAATAATCTACAACTTACAGGATATGTTTTAATTATAATTTTTTGTATTTACTAACAAAATTCCGATCAACATTTAGAAATAACAGAAATACCAAATTTTGAATCGGTGGTCATTTTTGCCCAAAATCAAATTTCGACACAATTTTCAGACTTGTAGTAATTTATGACGTCATAATAACGTAAGAGCTTGTCAAATTTTCATGATTTTGATGTCAATTGGAAGAAGAAACCCTACCCTATTATACTATGGTATACAACAACCTAAGTTTGTAAATTTCAAGTTCACATGGGGTTGAACAAGGGTTAAAATTACATCAAATGAACATGCTTCCGATTTTGTTGAATTTTGAATAAATACGTTTCTGACATGGGTGTCTATCTTTATTGATAACTCAAAAAATAATAATGCTGTTATAATAACTATAAAAGTTTGTTAACATCTAGCAGAGGTATATATCATTAATCATGCGAAGTTTGAATTCTCTAACTGCTATACTCTTTGCTAACGATCATTTTTCTACATGTAACCATTTTTTGGGACACCTGGTATGATCAGCTGATTTTGACGTCATCTAAAGATGACGTCACATTGTCAAGATCTCATCGGCTGCCAGTACAGTTTGAGAAAGCCTCCTGTTAGGAGGTGAAACGTCACTACTAAAAAATAGTAAGTGGATTTTTTTACACAAGAACTTTTGAGGAAGCTAACAACTGAACTACTGTGGCAAACTTTTACTTTCCTTGCTTTCATATGATTCCATTTGTCTTTCTCAAAATAACGCTATTTCAGCCAGAATGTATATTAGCTTGTCTTGGACATTTCCCGTGAGCTCTTCATGGACAAGGCTTGTGTTCTTCATAGACCAACAGATAATTAGAAACAAAACCATTTTTGTGTATGTATATACATGTATATAAGATACATCTTTAAACAAATTCTGTAATTAGGGTTGATATCAGTTGACTAGTCATTGTTGACAATGTCGTAGACAAAAGTAATTTCATTCTTTGTCGACAAGCCTATACATATGTCAACTATGTCAAAAAAAATGGAAAACAATAACAATTTACTGAAAATACCAGAAAAATTTCTATATCAAAAGTTTCGATAAGATTTGTATTGTAATCCTGGTGTTTTTAATACTCATCTCAATATAAGATTGTATACATGTTTAAAGCAATAAAGATTTTGATCAAAAACAGCATAAAATGGAGGAATGTGACTATCTAAAAACGTTTTCAAGTGTATTTTGTGAAAAAAATTGTGTTACCACCAAAAATGGATAAAAAGCATATGAATAATTTCCTGTACAAATACATGTGGAATTAAATTTGGGATCCCGAATTTAATTCAACAAATGGCCATAACAGAAAAAGTAAGCATATTTGAGCCGAATTGTTTGAAGGGTATTCATATCTACCCAAAACAAACCCAATAAGCCAAAAAAATGAAAAGTCATGGATGACAGGGGCGCTTCATTTTTAACACTTTATACACTGTTAGAACGCGGATTAAAATTTTAATCAACGCAGATTACCTAGTGAACCACTCATTTGTTGGTTACAAAGTTTAACCAATAAGCTTAAAATTGTAATCCCCATTAGCAGAAATTTAATCTTGTTGGTTAAACTTTTTAACCCACAAATGAGTGGTTCACTAGGTAATCCGCGTTGATTAAAATTTTAATCCGCGTTCTAACAGTGTAGTATTGCTTTAATTTGGGTTCATTACATGTCTATTTTGTTGCAGTCTTAGGATTTTTCAATGTTTTCATAAGTATTTATTCACAACTGTCATAAACTGCCTGATAAAATGAAGCTACATTTCAAAGCGGAAACAATTTAAGAATTCGGCATAAGGCGATTAAAAAAAAAAGTTTTACAAGCAGGTGGACCTTTCAATAATTAGGGTCGGTCAGTCGGGTCAATTTTTTCACATTTTTTTGCCTAAAAAAACTCAAAAAAATTGGGAGGAAAAGAAATTTCCTATCAAATTTGGGGAAAAAATGGCTGATTTTACATGATTTTGGAAAAACAAAAAAAATTAGGGTCGGTCAGGCCCGTTGTGCCATGTAGACTGTGTGGATGCCTGTGTCGAAGCTGTACACAGAGTTTATTGACAATGAAAATGCTTGTTGATATCAGATACATGTATTAACAAGTATATCTGCAAGGAGTAGTACAAAATTAATTGGATTCAGAAAAAAATACAAAATTACACGATAAACATTAAATCAGTACATTAAGTGGGAAATTATATAAAGGCTATCAAATGTAACTTTCTTCAGTTACGTAACTGAAATATATAATATAGCCCTAGTATATTAAAACTCTGGTCATTAAAGGTACGTATTCCAATCACTTTCACTCACAAAATCAAAATGGAGATTTTGATACCACATGAAAGCACATATTTTTCTCATAACCCCTCTAAATTTTCATGTTATTATTTTTCATTGAAGAGATATGATCAAAAAAGTGCTGAATTACTGAAATATTTTGTTAACAAAAGTAAATATCCTATATAAACACATTTTTGCCTAGAGTATTATTTTGGCTCAAAAATGCGAATGACACTTCACAATTGTGTTATGTTTGTGATGACCCGTCATTCAAATATGGAAAGATTGTATGTTAAATTGGTCACCAGATCTGAATACATACCAATATTGCGTTAGTCGAATTGGGGCCTATTAAAGGAGCATTGGACAAGTTCAGCATAATCCCCAAAATTTTACTGAAGCATTTTGAGATTTTTGCATCATTTGAAGCATTAGCAATAATAATGATGACAGCATGCAAAGTTTCATTGTCAAATTCAAACCCTACATTTCAAATTATTTAGATATTCTTTTTTTCTAATTATTGTTGTCAACAACGATAAATACTGCCCTCTATAGTTGAAGTTTTAAAATCGGCCTTTTCTAGAGATCTAATACAAACTCCAAATTTCTTGTGATTTATCAGCAACCTATGATGTGAAAGAAATGTTTTACAAACACACCTTTAGACACTTTCTTGATACAGCATCAATAAATACGTTTATAGAATAGTCTTATACCCAAGATCAACATACGATACAAAATTCAAATTTTTGTCTTTTCTGAAGGTTTTGATCAAAATGTCCCCGATATCTGATGTTGACTGCTATTTCCTAACATATGAAGTGTAAATCATCCACAAATAAAATTTCAAAATTTAGTCTAATGTCCCTTTA
>JXSR01S073461.1:25118-43380 GCA_000969725.1 Ophiothrix spiculata
AAACTCAACAAGAATTGCATTTACCGCATTTGAAAATATGGCGTGCTAAACATATTGTGTACTTTCTTCTGCACATAATAAACGGAGTTTAAATAACTGCACATTTGTTGGAAAACTTATTACCTGAAAATGATCTTTACGGCTACACTGTGATAACTAGCATTGAATAATAAACTACATAGGTACATATCAACAAGTGGGAGTGGTGTATTTGTATATGGTCCAAGAAATCAGCCATTTTTATGGTTATGGAAGATCGAATATCAGAGGAAACATAAATTACTTATATTGGATACATTAAGCACCTATAAAAAACATGAATTTTTCAGAGTCCAAGTCGTTTGATATAATAATTACGTTTTTGCCCGTATTTAAGCATGCGCAAACACTTTTGACCGGAGTGTATATATATAACAAAAATAAAAGGACACTCCCACCAGTATACATTTCATTTGCACTTCAATCTGTTACTATTATGTCTGTAATGATCTCAAAGCGAGTCAAATGTCAATCCATTCTGAATTTCTGTTAGTGATCCGGAAATCTGTGTCATCTTTAATTTGTCCTATTTCATGTGCAAGATATAGGCCAAATTTAATTAATTTAAGGGCACAGTTAACCCCTCATTTTCTGAAATATTTTATGTTTTGTAACTCAGCAACCGATAAGTAAATCCATATAAAAGTATACATTTCTAGATGTGGATTTTCATGTAGAAGATGATGGTTAGGTCAGTTTGGGACCAAAATGTACGATTTTGGACAAAGAAAAAACCCTTGTTCTTGGACCATTAATTTGTAAACAACCTAACTAAATTTTGAAAAAATAAAAGTTGGACCTCTTATGCCTTTTAGAATCTAGAAACACATGTCTAGGAACGCATTTCTCAAATTTCTGATTTTTACCTTACTTTTTGAAATATTGCCAGTTATATTTTAGTTAGGTTGTTTACAAATTAATGATCCAAGAACAAGGGTTTTTTTGGACTTTGGTCCGAAATCATACATTATGGTCTAAAACTGACTTAACCATCATCTTCTACATGAAAATCCACATCTAGATATGTATACTTTTATATGGATTTACTTATTGGTTGCTGACTTACAAAGCGTAAAATATATCAGAAAATGAGGGGTTTACTGTGCCCTTAAATGAACAGGAAATGTGCGGTGGAAGTCAGTAGGTGAATCTCACCACCGTGTGAAAAAATCATGAAAAGGTGAACCTCGTCAAAGAAAAAACTTTCAGTTTCCATTAGGCCAAAGACAAAGTAGTTCTGTCCTTACAGCCTGTACACAATGGCCCAAATTCCAGAAAGGTGTATAGCTAAACCACGGTTTTAATGCTTGTCAACAACACGGCTCATTGAACTGTTCCGCTTGAAAGCTACAAAGGTGTATATCATTTCTGGACAGTTGATATTCAGTTATACTGTGGTTTAGCTAAACACCTCTCTGGAATACCGGCCATTGTTTTCAAAATGAGATTTAGTCCTGGGAGGGTCACTTATATTGATGGAAGGTACGGGTATGTGCCGCGCTCAAGACACCCTTTTCAAGCCTTCTCTTCCGCTTCCCAAGATTCCTATTACAAAACTACTGCAGTTCTGAAGACACCCATTTTCAAAGAGAATGACTTCAAAATGTGTTTTTTGAGTCATTCTTTTAAACCAAATTCGGGTGATTTTCAGCTCCAATAGTCATATTTTTACAGTAAAAAAAGCAGTTCCTGAGACCTCAGTTTGGAACCCTATTTTTGACCAAAAATCAGTTCTGCAAGACCCTATGCTGGATATCGTGGGGGCACATACCTACCAACAAATTTTTGAGCACCCCAGGGATTTTGTGCATAGTGTAATGAGCGATACCCTTTCCTGATTTTTTTTCTTTTTACATTACAGGAGGTGGTAAAATCACAATCAATTTTTTAAATCAACAGATATTCTAAAAACTAAAAATCTGTAAGGCTCTGAATTCCAGGCATTTTAGTGCCTGGGATTCAAGAAAATGTTTCTGGAAGGGTTAGGAATCCTGTTTGGTTCTGTTTATTATAATTCAAGACATAGAAGTCCATAAAAGATGTTGAAGCAATGAGCTATAGGCAAAATAAAAAATTATTGAACAATGTAAACAAAAATCCTTGGTAGAGATTGTAATTACAAATAATGGGGCCCTGCAATCTGGATTTCTGTTTATGTTGTCCCATAAATTATTGTTTGGCCTATAACTCAATGTTACGTTTTTGCAAGTTTATTTTGTACCATAACTTTTTAACAAAGTGCTTAAAGATAATAAAAGTATACATTTCCAGAAAGGAATTTTCACAAGGAACATGACGGTGATGTTGATTTTTGACCAAAAATCACATTTTTTGAGAAAATCACGAAAAACACAATTTTTGGCCATTTGGGCTTCCAACCAAGCTAAAAATAACATTTTTTCAAAAAATGACCAAGGAATGGGAATTTTAATTCTAAACATCCACTCAGATGTTGCGTCTTTTTTTACTTTTTAGGATTTTGGCCAATTTTTTGATTTTCATGCCAAAAAAGGTCAAAAATTCACTTTTTTCCATTTTAGGTCATTCTTTGACCTTATTTGGCATGAAAATCAGTTGACACTTTTGATCGCTGGTCCAAGACGAACAATTTGACACCTCAACCTTTGAAATCGCACAAAGTTGAACATTTGACCTTTCTTTTGACCTTTGACCTAAAGGGAAAGGTCGGACGGCGGGGTCACCATTGACACTTATGATCACTGGTCCAAGACGAACAATTTGACACCTTACATCGGACAAAGTTGAAAAATAAGCAACATTTTACGCATAAATTATGCAAATTAGGTACTTAATTAGCATATTTTGCGCTCAAATTGCAGCTTTTCTGACAATCTTAGTAATATGTAATATCTAATAGCTATTAACCGGTAGCCCAAAGCCCTCATTTCATCTACCTTCAGCTGTAACATTAATAAAGGTATTACACAGGATATCATAAGCTGTTGTAAACTGTGGGATTTATCTATGATAAACTTTGGTCCATGCTCATCCAAAATGCTCAAAGCGCCCAGTGCTTAGGGTTCATTTGTCATTGTTAAAAAAATGTCAATTTTTCGCTCAATTTTGCATTGAATCCAAAAAATTAAGTAAAGGACTATATAAGGATCATAACCGGCCTGATCATAACATATGTAAAAAAGAAAAAAAGAAATAAAGCCACTTTTAAATTATTTGTGTGTTTGTCTTAATTTTTATAATTTCACCATACAAAAAAACATACTGTTTTTGAAATGGATTTTTCTCAAAAACCAAGTCGGTGATCCCGATTTTTTATTACAGAAATGTGATCAGCACACTATAAACATTGAAGTATGCAACAGGGTGTTTACACAGTAAATCTAGCCAAAATGTAACATATGGTCAAAAACTTCAAAATGATTTTACAGTTTTTTGAGAACTTCTTTTTGATTGCTTTTATGTTCATTATAGTCTATATTAGTAAAGAGATAAATCAAGAACTTTCAGATTTCTACCTCAATGTTTTGAAAATTATCCAACAGTGGGTCTATGGGGAAAATGTTAATGGTTGAAACATTTGACACACGGTTACGACCGTTATGAATTGAGGGCTATATCTGAAAAAGTATGCAGTGTATCTAACTGGAAGTGCACCTGGTATATAACACACTTCCATGTAGTACATAGATGAAATGAGAACAATGCCTGGTGTATAATTAACAAAATATTTACATTTGAAGTTAACAAAAATGTTTGACACACAATGTTACGACCGTTATATCAAATTTAACTGAGCTCTGATTTTTAATAGAAATATGAACAGTCAGTGATGTTTTTAATTTTGGATGGACATATGTTATCCCCTTCCAGTTTTACAAACAAGCTTTTCAAACAATCAGTTAATATCATTCATATCACTATTTTTAGAATCAGTATTTCAAATGTTACATTTTTTTTCCAAGAAAATGTAAAATTTGAGCACGAAAATTGTTATAAAATAAATAAAAATTAGGTCAGTTACCTGAAAATTTGTTCATTTTTTATCTCTCCTGACCTATACCCACAACATATGTAAAAGTTATATAGATCAGTATTCCACATCAAAATTTGACAACAAATTTTTGGCACCCTGGTGGCTAGATTTACTGTGAAAACACCCAACAAGCATTTAGACTGTTACCAGATCCACAACATATCCCTTGTATTTTACAACATAGTAAACTGGTGGTTTTGTATTGTGTAAGAGACTAGTAATGATCGATTAGGATTGATTAAGACCAAATCAATGCGCAATACTGAGTATTTTTGCACATGAATCGTTCATGATTTTGGTATCATTTTTGGCTAATTTTGTTGCTACTACATGGACAAACATAGAAAATACGTTCATTTGAATATTCATCAAGATTTGTTACATAGTAATGATTCGAAAAATACGAAAATATGATCATTTTGGTTATAAATGTACGTAAATCGGCTGCTTGTTGCATACTTCAAGGTTTATATAGTTTTTTTATGGTGATGATAAAAGTATAGCAGAGGTTCCTGCACCTTTCCACTGCTCTCCCAGTCTTACCTTCTTGGACTCCAGTAAGGATTTCAACCCAAATGACATGCATCCAACTAACTCGTTTCTGGTGCTCCTCTTGAAGACGGAAATTACTATACGACTGCTACCGGATTCCTGCCAACTGGGGTTGCTACGTATACAAAAGAAAAAAGGATAGAATGGATACATTCACTTTAATCATTTTCTCTACTCTGCCACTAGCCCTTGTTTCAGGCTCACAATATTGTTCAATTTAGTATATACCATGTCTGGTACTCTCTGAATCAAACTAAAATCCCATGGCCATGGGAGGGGAGATCAGGGGAACGATACTGGTTCTACTCTGCCACTTGAAAATAATTAAATTAGGGAAAGCACCATTAGATGAGGATTAGGACATTTTGGGGGGAATAAAATACTCCTCTCCAAAATGTAAAAGAAAAAAAAAACTCAAGAAAACAAAAAATCCTGTTTTAGGGCGGGCAGACCTTTCAAGTAGGGTGGGTCAGTCGGGCAATTTTTTTCCTAATGGGTTGGGTTTTTTTTGAAAAATCTGAAAAAATTATTTGAACAAAAATGGCTTAATTTACATGATTTTTGGCAAAGCTAAAAAAATCTTCCAAAATGCAAACTTAGGGTCGTTTGGGCCTGTAAAACAGGGGGTTTTGTTGTCTCACCAAAGAAAGGAGAAACATAGGTGATTTAGAAAAAAATGCCCAAAAGGGAGCAAGATAAAAAAATCCAAACTGAACACAACTTCGAAACCCCCTCCCTTGAAATCTGTGGTACTGTATGTCTCTAATGGATCAGCAGACTTATACACATTGTTGTGTTTAGTTTCTTAGGGGCTGTTATCCATCCTTGATTTTTTCACATTTGTTGGTTTTTGGCTATGAAATGAATTTCATTTTTTTTTTGCTAGCAGTTTATTGAATCATTTAAGGGTTTTTACTAATCAGGAGATGGCTTTTTCATCCCAGTTCTGTAGTTTTGGCTCCATGTCTGTGCAATATTGAAAATTATATCATGATTACAGTGATTTGAGCCGTGCAATAGTTTGTTCTATTGCACGGCATGAAACAAACCTCTGTGATTTAGGTATTCAAACATGCTACAGAGTTGTTCATCGCTAATCAACAACGATGCATCCATGCGTCTGCGTATTTTTTTATCGCGCGAGGGTGGCTTTAGCCACCCGAGTGTGATAAAAATACGCCGACGCATCGGATGCAGAGTTGTTGATTAGCGATGAACAACTCTGTAGCATGTTTAAATACCTTTCAACAACGAATATCTTTATGAAAACGTATGAATTAAATTCTAAATGTTTTCAATTTAACAGATACTAATCTCAATAAAAATACTAAAAAGAATTTGAAACAAAATGCTAGTTTTTAAATGATTGTTGCTTTGTTGTTTTCAACTGTTCCCAAGCGCCAGTCCTTGCACGTACTCAAGTTCCCGACGCGCGATGAACAGTGCGCCGATTTATGTGCACTGCGTAAACGCATCTCCGTGTACGCTGTGCCGTGCGTGACGCGCTTATTTGAATATCAACTGTGGATTCATCACTAATCAACAACGGCGCGCTCCCGTATAAGAAAATACGGTGAGTTGTTGAAATCATGATATAAAACAAATATTTAATGCCTATGCACGTGCAATAGTACAAAATATATCATTTGGTCAAATTTGGACTGATCCATTTCACTCGGCTACGCCTCGTGAAATAGAAAAGTCCAAATTTGACCTCATGATATATTTTGTACTATTGCACTCTCAGGCATTAAATATTTGTATACTATAGAGGACTGGGTACCTGGGGCTCGATTTTCCTCCCAGTCCAGATTTGCTTAATAATAAAAACCCTGATCATTCACGGAAACTAATTTGTTTAGTTTGTCTCTAAACAAGATCAAATCTCTATACCCCGAGTTAATCATGGTTGGAACCAAGTGAAGCTGAAGACTATTAAAGTAGTACATATACAGTCTGGTGTAAAAATTTATCCTACAACCACAAATTGGCAACAAAATAACCTGCAATTTTATTATTCAACTATTAGTCCTATTTTATCAGATATGGAATTGGTAAATTCTTATCATATGGGAAATCTAATGAAAAAGGCTTGCCGCGTGAAATTCAATCAAATCATATCAAGACAGCCTACAACATGCCCATTACATGCACTCTGTAACTAGGTAAATGTAGGTCAACAAGCTATAGGCCATATTTATTCTAATTCATTGCAGATATACGATGGATATCAAAAAGTTTTAAAGATCACCAAGAAAAAATAAAACCAGGAGCATATTTTTATTATGCGACCATTTAAGTCATCTTTACATAGCCAATGTGCAAAGTAACACATTTCTCCCACTTAAAACATACTGTCCACAGAACAACTTTGAAGAAGTCATTTTTTGACCGATTTCCATAATTATGGATTCAATGGAGATTCTATCCATACAGTTTATCTGTTTAGCAGAGACAGGTTTTTAACATCTATCAACACCAGTACAGATAGTATAAATGCCATTGATATCATTTTTGCACCATAATGTACACAAAGACAAGTGACCATCCTGACAAAAGTTCATCGATATAGCTCTTTTCCTTCTTGTTGATCTTTTTGATACCCCGGCGTATATATAACACATAAGGTAGACATGAGCATAAAAAATAACTTTTCCCCCAAAGTTAAGTCTGAATGTACGTGTTCTTAATCAGCATAACCTGCAATTTGTTAGTGATTGACTATGATATCCTGTTCATTCATTGGTGAATTTACAGAACAAATTACCTGGCTGGCCTCAACAAATCCAATACCAATGGGAGATTCCGTCATGAGAGTGCAAGAAAGTCGTATTTGCAATGGCTGTCTAAGTTATATTTATCTAACACCAAGTCATTAAAATGTGAAAATCCCCGAAAATTCTCTGTCATATGTCAGTGGCTTTTGAAATGGTTCTTCAGGTGACACCGTCATCTGAAGAACCATTTCAAGAGCCACTGACCCAATCCTGGAAGTTGTAGAGTGTGCAATCCAAATAATGACAAATGGCAGCTATTGCAGATACGAATTTCTTGCACTAACATGGGAGATTTAACCTAGACACCATCCCGCCTACCAGTAATTAAGAAATTATGGTTGAATGTGAGAAACATGTTACCAGGGGTGGCAACTCAAGGAAGGGGGGGGGGCTCAAAGTATAATGTATAGCGTGACCACAGTTTTTAAAAACACCCTCTAAAGGGTGATTGTTTCTGAAGCCAAAATATACCCTTTTTCCCCTATTCACACTATAAATCAGGATTTTACTGATTCCGTTTTCACACTAGGGTTTAAAAAGTACTCATTTCTTGAAAATGGTTGTTATTGATACCCTAAACAGTGTCACCTGATTCACCCTTCAATCCTAAAAAACAACCATATTTCACCTTTTTCTTGGTCAGGCTATGCCTGCAACATTATACTTGAGTGGCCCCCCTGGGGTGGCAACTCAGATTTTGCTAGGGAAAGAATATTAGGGAAACAAAATGTAAAAAGAAATACACCAAAAATGTCGAAAAAATTGCAAAAGTACTGTAAACCAAATTTTTGTATTCAGAATGAGAACTGCAGCCTTGACATAGACAACTCTTTTAATTCTAAAACTTGCAAACTTGTTATGCAAAACCAATTTTTATACAATGTTAGTATTATGGTGCACTGGACAAAAGTTCCAAAATTTAATCTGCTGATTATTTGCACTTGGTATGTAAAATAATCAAAGTTGGCTACCAAATATTGTGAAAAACAGAAACTTAAAATTTCCTTTTGCACGCTGACTTTAGAATAAGGCATGGGCTAATCTTTAAAAGTATGTATTGATGCTACGTATGCCAAGCACCATGAGGATTTTTGTCTGTAAAATATTCCTTTTACATCATGAATCGCTAATAAATTAAAAGAAATTACAAATTTGCTTTGAATCTGCTGATCGAAAAAGCAAATTCTGAAGCTTCAACTCTCGAGGGCAGCAGTTATTGTCCTTGCAAACAATACAAAAGAAATCGGAATATTTTCATACAAGTGCTGAGTTTCACGATGAAACTTTGAATGCTGCCATTATTACCGCTAACACATCAGATGATGCAAAACTCTTTAAATGTTTGAAACAAATTTGGAGATGATATTGAACTTGTCCAATGACCTTTATAAGGCCTAAAAAAAATGGTTTGATTGGCGTAACCCGACCTACCCTAATTTTACCACCGACCCTAGATATTTTTATTTTTTTAAGCATGGTAAAAAACCTCCAAATCCCAAATTTGATGGGAATCGATTCATGAGAGCCCAAGATATGGCTTGCAGGACATTCAAAATGACAAATAAAAGATGTGTTACAGAAAAAGTGAAGATGTTTTTGTATATGTGCCATATAATTTGAGTTCTTGTATGTGAAACATAGACTTAAGAAATAAAAAAAAAAATTATTAACCTACCCTATTTTTTTTCTTTGTTATGCCAATCAAACAATTAATTTTTTTTGGCCTAAGCTAAGTAGACATCAACAAACGATGCAGATTTTGACAGATCATTTGCACCGAGTGTTGCAAATTTTGGCATTTTGTAACAAAAACTCAAAATTTGTGTTAAAATACAGCAATTTTTTGTAGAAGTGAATTTTACTCAAAATTTGATACTTTCTCTCTTAAAAAAACTTGAATTTTATGGATGACATTTCAAAACAAATGCCACATCCCTACTAAAATTATACTAAATTAGAACCCCCTGGGTGTGGGGGGGGGGGGCGCAAATGTCAATGGGCAACAAGACCTTCATATTACATACATGAATATTGCAACAACAGTTTCCCATTGATATGTATTTACAGAGGAGAGTGGCCATGACAACTATTACTGATTGCAAGTTAATAATCGAAACTGATCCCTGGCGGCTTGTTGCTATATGTCCTGCCGCCTCTGTTGTATAAAACTGTTAGAAATTCACAGCAAAATGCGACTTGAGAGATGGCCACTAACATTATATTACTAATTGGTAAAAATTTGATAAAATCTATGAAAAGTTGGGTTCACATGAGAACTCCAGCGGATTTGTAATAACACAAAATATGTTTGCTACTATAAAAACACTTTTGTAATTTTTTGAGGAAAGGTAAAAATAAGATTTTTGTAATATTTCATTTGTTCTTGAACCAATAGAAATGCACGTAAAATGTATCCTAAATTTGCATTTGAAAATCCCTGATCTCTATATAGTAAATCATAAACCTATGCCACCTGATGTACTTACAATGTGAAGAGTTCATGTATCTGTGCCATCTTGGTACAGCGGGTTAGCCTGGTAGCTTTGCTGTATAACACCTGGCCCTTAGATGACACCACCGTAACCTACAGGTAATGTTAGAGGAAAGAAAACACAGATTTGAATAAGAGGTGAAGAGTTCATGTATCTGTGCCATCTTGGTACAGCGGGTTAGCCTGGTAGCTTTGCTGTATAACACCTGGCCCTTAGATGATACCACGGTAACCTACAGGTAATGTTGGAGGAAACAAAACACAGGTTTGAAAGAGAGGCTCAGACAGATACTGTCTCTGTAAAGCAAAAGAGAAGAATCCTGCTTTCCCCCCCCCCCCGACTTTCAATTGTAATTCAGTTACATTTTCATTAACTATATATTAAATATTTCATGCTAACTGAATATAAAATCCAAAGATTCTCACAAATTCCATCCCAGAGAATCTTAGAGGCCTCTAGTAACCCTCCACAAAATTCCATCTGTGAATGTAAATCCAAATTCTATTTAAATTTATATTGTTTTTGGATTTAATTGGTGAACGCGTTGAAGGTAGCAATCACGAAGTCGTCTCCCAAGCAAACGTAATTTTCAAGATGAAAACGTCCACGTCTACGCTCACGACATTGAGTACGGTTTCACGAATTACATCCACAAACAATAGATAAAGAAATTTACATTTAATCTATTTATTTACAAGTACAAAATTATACGAAGTTGTGAGAAATCAATCAAATGTGAATTTGAGTGTACGAGGTGTTCAATAAGTTTGTGGCATGAGGTAGAAGCTTTGGAAAGTTTCAAGTAAATATCTACTTTCGTTTTTATCTTAAACTTACATGAATTTTTTTTTCGATTTTTAATGCTTAATTGTAAACTTTAGACACCTCTAATAGCCAAGTTTTAACATTCTGTAAAATAAAAACAAAAGTGCACGTGTTTATTTTAAACTTTCAAAATATTCATCAACTGAGTTCATCTTCATAACAAATTCACAAATAAACTGTATATAGCTCATCTCCTTCTACCACATATATGTGATGGCTCACCCCGAAAGGGGGGACTTTGCAGATGATATAAATTTTGATTTTATCATTTCATCTGTTGCAGCATTTTCTAAGATTTAAAATGACACCTTATGGTGCGTTCATAGTCCAACGATTTCACAACGATTTCATCGCACGACGTCTACCGATACGCAGTCTTCAAGAATTATAGCGCAATATGCGCAGCGCGTTTGAAGACTGCGTGTCGACAGACGTCGTGCGATGAAATCGTTGTGAAATCGTTGGACTATGAATGCACCATTACTTGTTGAAATTGATCGAGGCAATCAAATTTTATAACAGAAAATCTGCTGGAAATTCTTATTATTTTCCTATTTTTTTGCTGCCTATTGTCACCTGTATCTTGAAAAGTGTTCTGTTGCAAATTAAAGTCCTTCTTTTAGGGGTGAGTCATCACATATATTGAACAGTAATAAACACCCCTTATAGAATCGTTTCCAACTTACCTTAACAAAGACAAACACCTCAGTGACACTTTTCTTTTTGGTCTTTGGTTGGATGTTTTTAACAGAAACGACTAAAACGATAAGAAAATAAGAATATACAAGTTAGTGGCACCATAGGTCTAGAAATTCCACAAGAATACAGAAAGCCATCCTTGCAAATAATGTCCTCATAAAAGCAGGAGAATTCAAAGATTTCTGCAATCAATTAAGGGGTTGGTTTCTCAGACATGCAGTTGCTTGCGACTGCGGCATAATGATAACGATTTATTTCATAAATAGTAAAAAAAAAATTTGCATCTGTTTTGCGTGCGCAAATTTCAATGTACACTGACTTGTTGGGTTAATCACGCGCCCCATCGCTGCGTAATATATACTTATGCAGACGCAGATGTGCTATCAAAGCAATCAAATTTTATTGAAAAATATCTGTTTTTCTCATTTTTCTTGAAGACTAACACGAAGACCCTATTTTTTATTACAGAATTTTAAAGTGCGCAAAAAGTGGTTTAACATATGTAGAAATTTAAAATATCAATGGAGCATTTTATGCACATGATGATCTGACTTTTTTGAGCTTTTCCTATACTTTGAGGGGGTACATATGTACCTTTTGAAATGGCTGTATCTCAAAAACGAGCACGGTGACCTATATTTTATATTTCAGATTTGTTATCAGCACAATTAAATCTACCAAATATTCAATTTTTAAGAAAATCAATGGAGATTTTGCATCTCTGAGAAAAACCTTTAAAAGTCTTAAGCATGAATCTAAATAGAATCATGTTCTCGGAATTAAGTGATGTCCTAGCCCTATACTAAGCACAGAGAGAGTTGGAAATTGTTCCATATTTTTTTTCTAAATTTTGGATCATTTGAAAATGGATTGAACCAATCTAATGTGGCAAAACCTCATTTTTGGTTCACTTTTGCTTTTTAGCAATAAGTGGATATCAATCAATCAATCAATCAATGATACAAGTACTTGCATAACATGCAGTGGCGTATCTGGCATCATTGGTCAGGGGGGCGAGCAATGGGTTTTAACATTTGAATGGCAATATTTTTTTAGTTGGGGGGGGGGGACCCCCCCCCCCCCCCTCCCCCCCCAAAAAAAAAATTTTGGATCATTTGAAAATGGATTGAACCAATCCAACCTGGCAAAACCTCATTTTGGGTTCACTTTTGCTTTTTAGCAATAAGTGGATATCAATCAATCAATCAATTATACAAGTACTTGCATAACATGCAGTGGCGTATCTGGCATCATTGGTCAGGGGAGCAATGGGTTTTAACATTTGAATCGGCAAATACGCCACTGATAACATGCATACCCCATGAAGGAGTCTATTCGTACAGGGGACCCACGGCTTGGATTGATCCTTCAGCAAGTTGGGGTGGTGCTCGCTCTGCATACTTTTCAGGTAGATTATATTGTAAGGTGAGAATGGTTTGAGTTCTTACTATTGTTCATACAGGGTTAATGTGAAACAAATGCAGGTAATTTATAGGGTGCTCCAACTCCCTTTACTGTTACAATCAAACAGCCTCATACATTTCTGCCATCCGCTTCATCTCAATCTGGGCATAATGTCAACCTCCAGGGTTTTGAAACCCTGCAAGTCTGAGATGGAACCTTAATCAGGCTGTTTGAACTGCCATCACAGCCATGAAGCTCCTAAACTTTAACACCAATATGATTTATAATAGTCTGAAAAAAAAACTTCCATTCTAAGTGGGACCAAATCGCTCTGTGCATGAACATCAAACCAATCAAGTCACACAGCAACAGAACTGTCAAATCTTGTGAGCTCACAAGTTTCGCAAAAGTTGCATGTGAACATAAACCTGGGCTCGTACAAGACGCATGTTTTCTTCAGGCGAGTAAAACGTGGCAATGTTGAACCCAGGGCATTACCAATTGGGCTAACATGACTTCTTTTATGTTTTGGTATTCTATATTTTTAAGTAACACTTACTGTGAACCAGCATGTCTGTCTGATTATGGTAGATGGCAATCTTGAGTTTTCCTAGCAAAGAACCAATTTAAAACAAGATGAAATCATAAATTAAGTTATTTACTTAATGTAACTTGAACTCAAAACTTACGAGACTCTGTGTCTTATGAAGCTAGAAAATATAGTGATAAATGAATTGTTCTTGTCCTGTCAAAAAGAGTTCAAAGTTACTACAAACAAATCACTGAAATAAATAGTAATGCATCAAGTAGATATATTGACATATTGACCCTCCCCTTTAATCTCTTTTATATATTTGAAATTTCAAAAGAATAAATTAAATGCTTTTTAAAATCTTATGACATTAAATTGTAACCATCACCTTATCCTGTAAACTATTAATTATTTTCAACATTAAAACTTGTCAATAAGATGCAAATTTTTCAAATGACATAGATAAATGCAATATCTTGTTACTTTTATGTTGCTTTTGTCATGCTTGACTTCTTTTGCACCTGTCTATGAGAATGTCAAGCATGAAAAGTATGTCGTACACTTCCAACAAGACTGTTTTTCTTCTCATATAGGCACAAATCTTTATTGATTTAATTCCAAGGGAAATCTCATCACTCTAAAAATGAATTGCATGGTAAAAAGTATGCACATAACCAGCATGCAATCTACTGTTTTTGACCAGTGACTGACAGTGACAACCAAGCTTCATTTAAAACTAATCATCTCAAACAAATAGGCCTGCATATATATTTTAAGAAAAAACAAATTTACCTCTTTGCATTGCAACATCATGTCCTTTCTTGCACTTCTGCACAGTGACATCAGAGTCGCTCTTCACAGACCTCTGAATCCTCTGGATATCCTTCACTACAGCGACTTTTGACCCTTCAAGTTCCGTAGCTGAAAACCCTCTTGGCATAGTTGCAGATTGAAATTGCCTTGCCATCTCCTGGTTAAGCTTCAATGACTGCTTCCACATGTCTTCATCAACTGAGATCTTTTTTGGCAAGCTATCTCCTGAAGTTGCTTTAGGCTGGTTGTATATTTCATGGTTTGATTTCAAAGATCGTTTCCACGTGTCTCCATCAACGGCTATCTTATTTGACGAACTTCCTTCTGAGGTAACATAGGACTGTTTGACTTTGTGGAATGGCTTCAAAGATCGTCTCCATGTGTCTCCACCCGTAGAGTTGTTATTCGACTTATTACCTCCTAAGATAGCCTTCACCCGTTTGCCTTTTTCATGGTTTGATTTCGATGGTGGTTTGCCTTTTACTCTACTATCCAAGCTGCTTTTTGTTGATAATGAATTGACATCTGGTTTCTTGTCCCTTTTGAAAGATTCTCTCATATCCATATATCCATCACTGGTGGTAGAGCTTTTCTTCTCTGGTTTTAGTCTTTGCAATAGTTTGGATGATTCAGGTCCTGATGTAATGGTACTGACTGACGGTTGCTGCCGCAAACTTGTGGCACCTTCCTGACTAGACACCGTGGCGCCTTCCTGACCGGACAACGTGGAGCCTTTCTGACCAGCCACCGACAATCCATTCCTGATAGATGATGTTCTTGGAAGATTTGGACTAAAAACATCATCATATATTGCAGATGAAGACACTAAACTTGTTTCACAATAAGTTGAAGATTTATTTAGTGCATAAAATGAGTTGTATCCCTTTTTGCTGCTAGATTTTTGTTTATCTAATGTCATATTCTTTTGATCAGCAATACTCTCACTCTCTGGATGCATAGTGTAGTAAAACGGTTCTGTGTGTTGATTATCAGGATAGGAAAACGAACTAGACAATGTAGTTGAGAGTGATGGAGGCGGGGCCTTATTTGTTGGACTTGTTTTATAGGCGTTACTAGACTGACTCAAAACAGGCCTCCTTCTATCCGACTGTCTTGTATGGATCCAAAGTGACTCTTCCTGATCTCTGGGAGGCACATCATACATCCTCTCTGATTGTCGAGTATGAACCCAAAGCACCTCTTGGTTGGTCTGATTTGTGCATTCTTGAAGATGATTTGCCCTTCTTGATTGGTCCGGTCTAGATCTCTTGGCTGATGGCCCTTCACAATAGTTATTATCAGTGGCTCTTTTCTTTGTATGATGCGCCAAAGTTGAAGTGTGCTGTGGGCACTTCGCTGGATAGCGTTTGCGGTAGTTCTCCATTATCAGGTCCTGTAAGAAAATCATATAAATAAAATAAACACTGGAGATTTATAGTGTGCTCAGGCACTGTCTTTTGAGGCGTAGTGAGAGTATTTGCTCCCTGTCACTCTCCTTAAATGAAGCTGAGGAGAGCTATTTATCACTCACCCACCATTGCTATAAACAATTGCAAGGCAGAATATGAATGATACAATTCCTTGCAAATTATGTCAAATCACTCTCCCACAGCTCACCTAAAAATCTGGAGGAGAGTGATTTGCAGCTCGCCTGGCATTTTTCAAAAGACAGTCCCTGTGTGCTGTGCCTCCCTGATTTGTAATTCCATGCAGCCTCTGCACACTTTATAGGTGTTCGCGGACCATTGTGATCAAAGTAAACTCCATCCACACCAAGTATCATTTCAGGTTCTGAGACAAACTCTAGGGGCGCTGAACCTTGATCAGCCCACATGTGTACAACCACAAAGTACAACCCATCATCATGTTCAATGCACCTGAATAAGACTGTATAAAATCAAATAAAAATGTTGGCAGCCCCAGGGGGAAATCTGAGGGTGGATGTGCCCCCCACCCCTTTTGACCCTCGCAATTTTTGAAAATCACATTGCAAATGATACGATTTGATGCAACATTTTACATAGCTAGTATTTTCGTTGCAGAAGATTAAAATTTGACGAGTAGATACCAGAAACTTACCATGATTCCGCTTCAGAATTAACCCTTTGAACCCTATTGAAGCCAATTTTCACTAAACCATATATCCTGTCTCAAGCCAAAAATCAATCAAGCCAAAAAAAAAACTTTGTTTTTTGCTTGAGGCAAGCTGTATCATAAGACAGCCGATTACATAACAGTAATTTGTGAAAAAAATGAAAAATTCTAACGGTACTTGAAAATCTAGAAATACTTTTTTACAAATCATAAAAGTAATCTTTTTGAAGTAAATTTTTGAAAATTGCACTACACGAAACAGAGAAATCCAACATTTAGATGCATAAAATCGTCAGCTTGTGCAGACTTTCGTATCAGCCAAATTATGCATGCAACCATGTCCCCAATGGTTTTACATACAAAAGAATTTCTAGGCCTGAAAGTAACAATATTTAGTTGCAAAGCGAAAGTTTTATTTTACAAACAATATGAGTTACAGTCAGACACATGGAGTTCAACTATTCATTTATTGATCATACATATTTGAATATTTGAAAAATTGCTCTGACCATTGAAATACAGATTTTGCACACAGACTTAAAAATGTTTGATTTTGTAACTACTCTAAACTTTCCTCACAAATCACATTTCCTTTTACAACAGTTCTTCAATTTATGAAACTGTACCTTAAACCTGGACCCCTCAACATTTTCTCTGGACCCCATAAATTGGCATTTAGCAACGCTCAAAAATTAGACTCATTTTTTCTCAAATGTTGACCATTTTTTACCAAAAATGCCCATTTTGGCAGCGCTCCAGCTAAAAAACAGCCATGCCAAAAAATGATTTAGATGTTTTATTTTGTGTGAAAACACTTGAAGTTTTTGTCATGCGATGCCAATCGTTGTCATCCAAAGATTTCCAAGGAACGGTCCTAGGACCACTTATGTTCATCATGTACAACGGTCCTAGGACCACTTATGTTCATCATGTACATCAATGACATAGGGGAAGGTACATCATCTACCATCCGTCTTTTTGCTTACGACGCCTTGATATACAGAAAGATCGAATCAAGAGCAGATACAGATATCCTACAGAAAGATCTAGATATACTGGTCCAATGGTCATCGATCTGGCAGATGAGATTCAACCCTGCTAAATGTACACTGCTACGGGTAGCCAGGAAAAGATCAATCATAAAGTCATTTTATGAAATGATGGGCACGGTTTTGGACACTACAGTACACCAATGGAAGCAGCATATTCAGCAAGTGACAGGAAAGGCTCAAAGAACCCTTAAATTCTTGCAAAGACACCTGTACAGATGCCCACAGAGTGTGAAACAACAGGCTTATACCTCTTTGGTAAGGCCAACTCTGGAATATGCTGCCACGGTATGGGATCCGCATCATAAAAAAGAGATTGACATGCAGTCTGGAAAGAATCCAAAAGAAAGCTGTGAGATTCATCACAGGGAATTACCGTAGAAGAGATAGCATCACTGCGCTCAGAACAGATGTCGGTCTACCCACTCTGGAGCAAAGGCGGAGAGTAGCTAAACTGTGTATGCTCCACAAAATCAACAACCAAGATGTCGCCATTGATGTACCAGAGCACTATATACCATCAGTAACCAACACCAAACATGCGGATGATAAATAGGCACTCTGAGCACTTCTCTGTTATTTCAACCAAGACAGACGTGTACAAGTTCAGCTACTTTCCAAGCACCATATCCATCTGGAACGACCTGCCGTCATCAATTGTCAATTTACCATCTACTAAGACCTTCGCCAAGAAGATCCAGGATAGCATCTACAGAGGCCAGCTGGAGCTGTATATAGGCTCCAAGGCGCCAGCAGATGTATCCATCTTCTAGCCCAGCACCAAGTCTTCAATGTATGCACCCTCAGTTATCTTCGTTTTTCGTCTCCGTCGTCTATGTAGTTTCTTCAGTTTATCGCATCTTCCTCACAAGTTTTGTAGGAGATGACCAGAGTGATTTTGTTTGTCCTGCACCTGATGTGATGTTTGCACGCTGGGCGTGATACTGTCTTAGATGGTCTACCCAGAATTCCAG
>JXSR01S073461.1:73697-90822 GCA_000969725.1 Ophiothrix spiculata
CATTTTTACAAATTTTAACTACAAGAACTGTGAATTTTTGAGAACCAGCATTTTATTTCTTGAATTGTTTTCTGTTTTGAAAATTCAAAATATATTTCTATTAAGAGATTAGAAATGCACATGATTTTTTGTTACTTCAATTAATTCTCAGACATGAAAATTTAAACTCTTGCGTAACATTATTGCGTGTGCAATTTATGTAAATACACGGAGCTTTTCATCATGCGATGTTGCATTGAGATGATTTACTGATTGGAAACGATGTTGCGTACTTCGCCGCAATGTCATGTTTTTGTCAAATTGTTTCAACGTAGTGGCTGTGTTCAGATTGTCAGTTTTTGTCCGAAATTCTTTTGAAGTAACAATGGTTACCGTTCAGATAGAATTACACATGAATGTTTTAGCCATTAGATAGTTACCGTTCAGTTACTTTATACAATTTACATTTACTTGCGTTAGATGTCTGAAAGCTGTACCTTTCATACTGATATTGCAGTGCAAATTGTGCAATATTTTTACTTTTTATTTATGTAGTTAGACATTTTTACAAATTATTAACAAACTAATAGAACTGTAGATTTTAGGGAACTGCTATTTTTATTTCTTGATTTGTCTTGTGTTTTGAACCAAATTCACACACTTCACATGTAATCTAGCCAATCAGAACGCAAGACTATAAGGTATGCGGAGTGGATTGTAAATTCACACACAATGCATTCTGCAACTATATATTGAAACTCTGTACTTTTCTTGATTTCATTTGGGGGGGGCAGACATTTTTTCTAGGGGGGTGGCAGAATCGGGGGGGGGGGGGGTTCTGCCACCACTGCCCCCTCTGGTTACGCCACTGCAAAATTTGGATGATTTGCTACATGAAAAAATTTGGGTGTACCTTTTTGTGTCGGAACAAAAATTCTTTCGCCCCCTGCAAAATTGTCTTGCCCCTGCTCGCCCCCTCAACTGAAAATTTCTGGTTACGCCACTGTTGTCGGGTGATGATTTATTAAGTTTAGCTTGATTTGAATTTTGATTGTCATTTTAAGGCATAATTTCTTTTCTCATAAGATTGCAATATTATTTTTCTGTTGCATATGAATTAGGTTTTATAAGTTTATATTCCATTATGCTTTTAAAATGAGTCAAAATCAATGCACCTGCAGTGAACTTTGATTGCTGTCCAAGGTGTATCAAAATTGGTGTATCAAAATTGGCCGTGCGTGCAATGATTTTGTCTCATTTCACTCGCGACATGAAATGCGCATTTATTAACCTATAACTATTCCTATTAGTATTATGAGTTTAGAAATACACATGATTTATTTAGCCAGTAGATAATAGATAGTTTCCATTCAGTAGAAACTTGTTAACATGAAATTGTTGGGGCCAAGAGTGTGCTTACATGTTAAGCAAATTTCAAGTAAACCATGGCATAACTGTTCGCCGCCAATAAAAATCAAATGCATAAGATAACGCCAATTGTACTTTTTTGTATGGGAGTTTTTGTGTCATTTTTTGAGAACGCAATGTAAAATGTACAATTTGGATTGTCATTTGCTTTCTGCTTAAGTGGATTTCACACTATTTGTGTTAAACATGAAAAATGCATGATAAAACAATAGGGATAAGTCACAAGCTTAAGTTCCTTTTGAGTTACCCACTTTTACAAGTTTATGCGTTTTCGTGTTACAGAGTTTCCATACTACTAGCTTTTAATGAATCCTGAGTCAGAAATTAACTTCGCACCACACTGCCAATATATTACTACAGGCAAAATGGTCACCTCCCCCATGCAATATGAAAAGATAAAAAAAATATAGTAACCTTTATAGCATGAACTTCAGCATATTGTACCAGGAATAAAACTGATTCTAGGGCCAATTACCGAAATGTTTAGCGGTAATTGTTAACCCGATATAATCGCCAACTCCAAAAATGGTTGCTTTCAATGCTAAATTGTTAAAGATACTCACTATTTAGCAATCATTTATTCAGAGTTATTGATCAAAACGGGGTGGCTATTGTTAAACGTTAGTGAAATTGGCCCTTGATTTTTAATCTAATGGCTGATTTTAAATAATGAATCAATGATGTAACACATTTCTTAATAGTTCCTACAACTGTATGTAGATGTTTTATTCAATAACACAATTGTCAACAGTTTGAATATGATAATATGAGTATAATATTGCTAAGTCTTCTCACTTTGTATTTAAATGTACAAGGCATAGAAGAAAATGGTTAAAATTTCTTAAAATATATAGGTTTGAAAATTCAAGGAAATATTTTAGAGGACATATTGAAGTTGATACACAACAACTCAGTAAAATTCTGTATCATGGGACATATTTCCTTGGCATCATAATGATATCTTGTATTTGTTTAATTAATATTTTGTATCAAAATGTTACACACTGCAGTAAGAAAATCCATTAAATGTCAAAGTAGATTTGACATACCAGTAAACTTGAAATAACTTGATGGAACTTTACATTTAAAACTTGTACGCATACAGGTCCTGAAAATGTAGTGGGTTTACAATATGGCAAGTTCCATTGGAGTTTGGGATGTACAATTCCATTGAAGTACATCAATGTAGAACTGAAGAATGGTATGTGCGTACATAAGCTGCCCACACTTTGTGTGAGTGGGCGTTAATGAGGATACATTGGCTAACACACTTGCAGAGTTAAATACACAACACCAATTGACGTGTCACAATTTTGACTGGTGGAATGTACATTGATGTACATCCCAATTTTGACTGGTGGAATGTACATCGATGTACATCCCAAGCTCTCATGCATGGAGCTTGCCTCACTAACAAATGATATTCTGACACAGACACTATAAAATTAAAGTTTCCAAGTCCCAAGACTCATTCATTGGGTTGTATCCATATAATTTGCTATGCTATTGACAATAGATGAATAAGCACACAATCCAATGACGTGTTTAACCCTTTGAACCCGACCAACTTGAACCCGACGAGCCGGTATAACGTCTCACGTTTACATGTACTGTATACCCGATGAGTCGGTTTACCGGCTTTGTAATTCAAGTGTTAGAAACTTGATGTGGCTGTCAACAGGCATGACTAGTTATAATTGTTAATGGTTATTTATATCGAAAGACATCAACGAAGCTTTGATTCCAGGTTGATGGGTCATATTGATCTTATTTACTCGACAGAAGTGAGAAATTCCTCATATTTTCGTACATTTGATCAGAATTTTCAACAAATGTGGCTTTGCCCATAGACTACAATGTAAATGTTGAATATGTTGGTCGTCATAAATATTATTCTTTTCCCACTCTTGAGTCATAAATATTATTCTCTTCCCACTCTTGAGTCTCGTCGTGATTTCTATACAACCATCCAGGTTTACAAGATCCTTCATAACCTGTCATCTGCTCCTAATGTATTCTCTCCCCATACTTGCCAGGGCACCAGATCCAACCATTCCTGTTCTCTCCACATACCTTTTAGCCGCCTCACTCTTTGTCAGAGAAGTTTTTACCATCATGGGCCTAAACTGTGGAATGGATTGTCGGAGGAAATTATCAACAGCTCTACCATACATAGGTTTAAGTCTGCTGTTAATCCAACCATGTAATTTGTTTTGTTCTTCTCCATTGTTCTTTTTTGTTTATTTTTCCTTTGGTGTGCTGTTTTCTGGTTTGTCTCATTTTGGTGTTTAGGCTCCCCTTTAATTTAGTGTTTTTGCACTATTGGGTTTTTGCCTGGTTTCGACCGAATGTTATAAATAAATAAAAAAAAAATGCTGGTTAGTGGAACAATCAGACTACTGTAAAATTAAAAAGTGAAGCAAGGGAAATCAAAATCACAGTAATAGGAGTTGTGTTATTTAACTTTCGGGTTGGCACGGGTCAGCGGTACAGATACACTTAGATTGGCAAGGGTTCAAAGGGTTAACCTCAAATTATGGCCCAATTGTAAAGTAATCTATTATCATACTTAACAGAATTATTCACTACAACTTCGGATTACTCTTAAATAAAAATAAAATGGTCTCTATGAGAGACAACACTTCTAAACTGACAAACAAGAAAGGTATCATGTACAATACAAGTTTAACTCTGTTTTTTGTACAATATTTATAAAGTTTTATCAAAATGGATAATATCTAGATATAAAAGCACACACACACATACACTGCAATAATAAATTAGGGTGGGAGAGGGCTACTTGGAACATACAGTAAAAAGTTTAATTTGATGCAAATACTTCTGGGACACATTGATTATACATAAAATGCACAGTGTAGTCATGTACAGACTTGTTTGGGCATGGACAAATCTGGACTTTTTGTTTTTGTTGTTTAACCAGTATATTCTCCATCCTTATCAACTGCATAGGTGCAAGTTGCCAGAAAGAAATGGTTTCAAACTAGATTGTTGCTAGAACTTAAATTAATGACACCAATTGAATCAAAAGCTTAGGACCCATATCTTATACATGTCTTCACCGCAGTGAACACCAAGGGAGCCATAGTGAAAACAACCCGTGTAACTGTACTCCAGGTTATATTACTTATCAAATATAGACACCCTTTTTCTAATACCTCCAGGATGTCATTTTTTTGTCAAGAGATTTCTGTAGTCGAACTTACTACATGTTTCAAGTAGCCTACCCCACCTTACATATAACTACGTATATTCACAAATATTGTGAGGAAATTGCACATTAATTGTAATAAATACAAACATTCAAACAATTGTTTCTGTTTTTATTATTTTTTTGTAGAATAGGCCTGTCCAGTGTCCAACATACGGCTACAATTTACTTTAAAATCCCTTAAATTTTGATATGAATTTTACAAAGAAATTCATAGAACTTCTTACTTCTAATACCTCCCAACATCATCTATGTGCATCTTTGATGTTTGTAGACACCATTAGCAGGCATGAGAATTATCAGATAATTATCTGATTTCAGATATTTTGTCATCCAAAATCATCCAAATTCAGATAATTTGGGGCTTGATTTAACCTTTTTAGTGTTTTTTTGTTAAATTGTACCAAATTCAGATATTTTCATAAAAAATCATTCTCATGCCTGCATTAGTTATCCCCTGTTTGTTCTCATGCAATACAAGAAAATATTAATGGTTTGGGTTCGTATCACATGAGGCTGAAAACATATTTGTGACCCGTCATATCAAAAGGTACCTTAAGGTCGGCATAGTAAATTAAGAGATATTGGCCATTGAAGCTGAGCATGGTCAAAAATCACGTCCAAGGTCGAATTTCTAATTTCATCAGAAACGTTACCTTTGAAGTGTATTCTATCATATTAATCAGGTTTCAGTATCCAAAACATATGACAAATGTTTTAAAAACCGAGATAAAAATCCTTTCTCCATTCAAGTTTTACCAGTACAGAAACTTAAAACTCAATTTTCTCAAAACTATAGTTTTCTGAATCAGCCTGATGCCTTTTACCAATTTGGATGTAACTTTGCAATCAAACATCCAATAACCATTTCAAAGCTTAAAATATACTCTTTCAGATGAGACCAAAACATCAATTTTCATTTTGGGACCCTTAAGGTACCTTTTGATATGACGGGTCACATTTATCACCCAGTAAACACAAACGTTCATAACAAAAACTTGAAAATGCCAGAAAAAAAATGCTTTGCAAGTAGTTATTTTTTATAACATTGCAATAAATTTGTAGTTTTCCTATTGACAGCTATGCGCGTCGTTTCTATCGGTATCGCGTAGTACAATACGTTGCAGTTGGTCACGCATGCAAAACAACAGTGCGCGCTTTGTAATATGACTATATTTTTCAAAAGTAATATGACTGCTAAAAGAGCTGTATGATACGACTTTTTCGTATCACACAGAGGTTTTCATATCACATATAACTTTGAAATTTTATGCAATACGGAAATATCCTTTTTAGCTATTAACCAATGATATTGTTGTAGTTTTATCTACTGAGTGATAGTCTTTTACACAAACAATCCTGTTTACGTGTGTCAAGATCGGCAGATGTGGAGCATATATCAACAATCTCAGAAAGCACCATTTAGTACCTAGCATGAAGGGAATAGACAAAATATCTGTAACTTGCTCAGAGTCAAGTGTGTTTTATCTGTTGCTGACTTAGCTGCTTTGGTGTACTGTAAACATATTGATAGATTCAAATCTTGAAAATGCTCACCTTGAGAGCTTTTGAAACGGCACCTTTTCCTGGTCACTATGATGTTATTGTGATGCCGTTGATGAGTTATTGATCAGAGACAGACGAGTGAGTCACACAGTCATCCCTGGCGCAATAAGATGGAGCCCTTGGCAGAACAGCTACCTCAACCAAGATCAGGGTTGGCATTGACTTCCTGGAATTAACAACTCGGTATTGTGTTGAAACAACCACATAACGTAAGCCACACACCGGTCTCTGACCAATAAGTCATTAATTCATTAACACACAGTCATCCCTGGCTTATTGCGCCAGGGATGACTGTGTGACTCACTCGTCCGTCTCTGATCAATAACTCATCAACGGCATCACAATCACATCAGAGTGAACAGGAAACAGTGATACATTTCAATGCTTTCAAAATTGAAGCTTCGTCTTCCATTTTAAGGGGGGAAAACACCTTACCTAATTTTACGTTTTGGCAAGTTTATTTTTTACCATAACTTTTTAAGAAAGTGCTTAAAGTTAATAAAAGTACACATTACCAGAAAGGAATTTTCACAGGGAACATGATGGTGATGTTGATTGTTGACCAAAAATCACAGTTTTTGAGAAAATCACAAAAAACATGTTTTTTGGCCATTTGGGCTTCCAAACAAGCTAAAAATAACAAATTAAAAAAAAATTACTTTGGAATGGGAATTTTAATTTAAAACACCCACTCGGATGTTGCGTCATTATTTTTGAGGCCAAAATAAGGTCAAAAATTCAGATTTTTCCATTTTTGGTCATTTTTTATTAACTTATAGGTCTTATACTTTTATTAACTTTAAGCACTTTGTTAAAAAGTCATGGTACAAAATAAACTTGCAAAAACGTCAAATTGAGTAAGGTGCTTTCACCCCTTAAGCCAATTTGTGGCAATTTTTAAACGCTTTTCCTTGTTTTTGTACAAAGTTCCTCTTTTTTTACAGAAGAGGTCACTCGCACCGTATCAGTACGGGGGTCTCTAAAAATGCCACAAGTCCTCTGCCTTCCATTGGAGCCCTTGGAGAACACAAGTCCATTACATGATCATTTAACCCGGGGGAAGCACTCAAATATAATGTTGCAGGCATAGAGTGACCAAGAAAAAGGTGAAATAGGGTTGGTTTTGAGGACTGAAAGGTGACGCCATTTAAGGTATCAAAAAAAGCAATTTTGGGGACAATTTTCAAGAAATGGGGTACTTTTTCAAACCCTAGTGTGAAAAAGGTATCGATAAAATCCCGATTTAGGGTGTGAATAAGGGAAAAAGAGTATATTTTTGCTTCAGAACCCTCCACCCTTTAGGGGGTGTTTTGAAAAACTGTGGTAATGCTATGCCTGCAACATTATACTTGAGTGGCTCCTGGGTCATTTAATTCTTGAGCTTGCTGGTGGTATACACACTGGGGATGACATCTCAGGGTGATCTGTCCCTGCTCTGTATTCTATAAAACTTGAAGTTTAAAGTGAGCAGCCGATGAGCGCACATAAACAAATATGTGATGACTCACCCCGAAAAGGAGGACTTTGCGACAGAACACTTTTCAAGAAACAGCTGAAAATAGGCAGCAAAAAATAAGGAAAATAATAAGAATTTCCAAGAGATTTTCTGTTGTAAAATTAATTTCAACAAGTAAGGTGTCATTTTAATGCTTAGAAAATGCTGCTACAGATGAAATCATAAAATCAAAATTGATATCACCTGCTAAGTCCTTCCTTTCGGGGTGAGCCATCACATATGACCATATAGGGAAATAAATTAGTCAGTATTTTTCTAATCTTAACAACGTACTCAATCTTGACGAATATTAATATGAACTTATGTTCCGGGTTTGTCTTTGCACAAAATATATTGATACACAGTTTTTTGGTCTTAATCAATACTATTCCTAATCATTGCTAGTCTCTTACGCAACACAAAAACACCAGTTAAAATGTTTTAGAATACAAGGGATATGCTATGGATCTTGTAACAGAGTCTGATTGCTACTTTATACTTTAAGCTTCACAGAGTGTATATCTACACACAGATCTTGCTTGCTGTGTACTGTTGATGGGATTCAGCAAAACGGTCCGTCCCCTTGTCCCCTATCCATCCACTTTGATGAAGACTAGGCCTGGGACTAAAATTCGGGTACCCGCCCGTCACAAGCTTACCCGGGTACAAAATCTGCCAACCGATTACCCGAACTGGACAATAAAATCATAGAATTCTGAACAATTTATGATAAAATCATAATCTGATCGAAGTAACATGGTAAATCAAGACCACAATCAGCAAAAAATCAAAATGTTTGGTGTAATTGAGACATCATATGGTCTTAGTAGACCCGTAAACCTCCCGTTCTAACATTGTAAATGCTCAATTATCATAATCAATACGGTCGGGTACCCGGGTACACGACCGAAAAATAAGTCGGGTACCCGGGTAGCAAATTACCCGAAAAGTCCCAGGCCTAATGAAGACCATTCTAACTCTTGCAAGCCATGATATTTCATCACATGACATTACACACAGCACTTCCTTGTTGTTGTGTTCGTGTTGTGGATGACATCCCAGCTCGAGCCGCTCGTCTCTTGTTGGCCTCACATGACATTACACACAGCACTTCCTTGTTGTTGTGTACGTGTTGTGGATGACATCCCAGCTCGAGCTGCTCGTCTCTTGTTGGCCTCAATGAATACGTTTCTGCTGAACTGACCACCACCCAAAGTCATACTGTAAAAAGTAATAAGCAACATGCATCTTTAAATATGGTGATATATTTTATTTCATCCAAACATATTCCATACTTTGAATGTCAATATTTTCGCGTTCAGTAATTTTCGCGCAAGGCTGATATCTGAATAAATTTTGCATGTTTTAATTTTCCCGCTTGTGATATTTCTTACGTGTGGCGGTTTAATACATACCTTTTTGTGCTACATTTATTTTTCGTGCAAGGCAAGCTAAGCGCGAAAATAAACGTAGCTTGAAATATACTACATACGGTAATGTTTTTTAAAAGTGGAAAAAAATAAAGCGTCTTTCTACACCACAGAAACCTGTGTACAAAGTTACTTTTCAGATGTATAATGGAAATGAATTGGAAAATTATGGAATTTTTGTTCACTGATAGGGAATATGAGACTGTGATATGTGATTTAGTCCTAGAAAACATCCCATGGTGAGGCCTTCATACAACTTACTTATTTTATACATCTCAATTAATTCATATTGTAGAAATATTGGCTGCTTTGAGGGTCATGGTTAAAACTATTTCCCCGGGGTTGATTTCAAAATCATTTCGCTGAGGGCATAATAATGGTATTGAGTATTGGGATCACCAAGGAGAAATAATTTTACGGTACCTGAAAATAAACAGTCAATATTCTTATATTTACAGAAAAATATATTTTATGATTTATTTGATGATTCACAATATCTATTTTTCATTTAGTGGAGGCTGCTTAGTGTTCTTCATAGCTTACGCACCACAGCACATTTATCCAAGAACGCTAACAATCGCGCACATAGTACTCAAGTTAGACGACGCAAATCCGAACCCCACCTTCAACCAAACAGATGACAGGAATCTATAGATGAGATGTAATATATTATGCAGCCAAATCAAAAATATACTTATATTGATAAGCAACATTTACTTTATCATAAATGATTGTTATATGGTTAAGACTTACTCTTCTTTTCCTGGTCTGATATTAGCTTGATACAGCCCACATACTGGCTTGTGATCTGACGCTCTAATACCCATACATGATGTATAATGCGACACCGAAATGTCGCTTTTCTTTCTACTCTTGAATAAGATACGATCCTGAAAAATAAACAGAATCATATAATGTGGAACACACTACAAAAGTGTAATTAAAATGTTGAATTAAATTTGGGATCCCAAATTTAATTCCGCATGCATTAGTATAGGAAAGCACGCACGTGCTTATAATCCATTTTTCTGTGACAAAACAAATTTTTGACAAAATACACCTGACAACCAGTTTAGATATCTGTCACATTCCTTCATTTTAGACTGTTTTACTCAAAACCATTTCTGATCAAAATCTTATAGTATTGCTTTTAACATGCCAGTCAAAAGTGATTGGACTCATACTCTCTTGATCATGTCTGAACTTGGGAAAAAGTCGTTTAAAGGGGTATTAGACAAGTTCAGCATCATCCCCAAACTTTTCCACAAGCATTTTGAGATTTTTGCATCATTTGAAGTATAAACGGTAATAATGAGAGCATGAAAAGTTTCATTGTCAAATTCAAACGCTATACATCAAAATATTTAGATATTATTCTAGAATCTTTAAATATCGTTGTCGACAATGATAAATACTGCCCCCTATAGTTAAATTTTTAAATTGGCTTTTTGGGGGAATCTAATGCAAACTTGAAATTTCTTTTGATTTGCCTGCAATCTATGATGTGAAAGGAATGTTTGACAAACAAATCTTTGGCTCTTTCTTGATATATGTTAGCATCAATAAATACGCTTACAAAATAGCTTCATACCCCAGATCATCAAACAAAATAAAATTCAAATTTTTGACTTTTCTGAAGATTTTGATCAACAATTTTCTGATATCTGGTAATTGACTGTTATTTTCTAACAAATGAAGTGTAAACCATCCACAAATAAAATATTTTGTCAAATTCCCCTTTAATGTAAAAACTCAAGGTTCTGCCATAGGCCATGGACCATGTAGTGAAACAATTGTATTGATAGAGTGTAGGTTCTGGGAGACATACAGAATTATTACAGACAACTTAAAAATTTTATACAAGTATCTTAAAGAGGAATTCATGATCCACTTTTCTTCCTGATGGTCACCTCTATCAAAATTTATTTAAAGCTGATAAGAATCATTGACTGGTATATGCTACAATCCCCAACCATTCTTTCAAATGTGCTTGCACTTTTGAGTAAAGTGAGAAAATGTGCCATTTTCTAATTATTGTTGGTAATTATAACACTATAGCCACTTACAGTATAAGATGGAACTCGCTGCTTATCAGACGTATCATACGTGTCATTCTCATCTTCAATATCAAACTTGTAAGATGGTATGAATTCTATCGCGCCCTCCTTGAAACCTTTGAAGATCTCATCTGGAGAATGAAATGGAAATAAAAAAATCAAAACCAAACATTAAATTTCAACTTAATGAAATACAGAATTTACGGCAACAGAGTTCAGATTACTTACAAAAAAGGAAAGGAATACGGATTGGAACTTGATGCTGTATGCAATTCCTTTATTATATACCTAGGCATTAAGATTTTTTTAAAAGTTGATGCAACACCCCCCCCCCCCCCCACACACACACACAAAATTGATGGAAAACATTGTATTCACAAAACAGTACTAACTGAGGTAATGGATAAGTACACACCAAATAATTATAATATCCCTAATCTAGAACAAAATAGGCTGTTGGAGATTTCTATCAGAGGGCAACCAGCTTAAAAGATGAGGTCAGAAGTCTTCAGCACACACAGGTTTATTTAAACAGACATAATTCCCACTCCCTCTTAAAGGAGCATGGTCCGATAACTTTTTGTCAAACTTTTTGAGATTTTGGTACCAGAATATTGCTCATAGTTTTCTCATATCCCATGTGAAATTTTACAGCTGAGTTATGTTCTCTTTTGGAGATATATTAAAATGTGTCTAATTATGGTTACAGTTAATTTTAAACAGTAATGTATTATACAATGCTGAGATACAAAATTGCCCATAAAATCGAAAAAGATTGCCCGATTTGGCTTTAGTAGTCATCTTTCATTTGACACTGAAAAATATATTTTGAAAAATTCGACTACGCTCCTTTAATAATTTCAATTTATTTTTTCCTTGTTTATTTTCCTTGTTTATTTGATAAGCAGGAGAGAAAACATTTAATACCTGCTTTAGTGCAGTGCTCCATTTTAGCAAAAAAGGTTACTTGCACAAAATTGATCTTACATGCACATGGCAAAACAATAAACTGATAAAAATTGATATAAAATCACATTTCTGGGGATTCCAAAATCTACAAATGATTGCAGTCTCCCGGTTTCCAATTATTCGTAGTACTGCCTCCCAAAAAGTACTTGAATATGTGCAAGTGAAAAATCGAGCACTGCTTTAGTGCAATGATTTGTTTGTTTTTATCATATATTTTATCAAACCCATTTTGCTGTCAAGCAGAATGCTAAAATTGATGATGAATTAAGACTCCTGCACTACAGATTTTTAAAGTACCTCAGTATCATTCGTGTAAAGTATAATTTACGCAGGGTGTCTCTATGCGTAACCAAGTCTTGGCACTCGGAGTTGATTTTGCGCCAACCGAGTGGACCCGAATACCCCCAATTTGAGCTCCATGGCTGACGACGCCATTACACGGGCTGGTATACAAAGCCTGGTATCTCCCCTTTAAATCTATGCGTATACAGGACTTAAGGGGTCTTAAGATGCATCTTAGTACTAAGAACAGTTTAGTGAAATAGGACCCTATGTTCTTCTTCTTGTTAGTGACGCCTGAGGATGATATACCATACCACAAGAACTTGAGTTCGTCAATTAGCCCTGCCCCTCTTTTAGAGCAACGTTGTGACATCATATATCATCCTCTGACGTCACTTACAAGAAGAACACAGCAGAACATCAGCTGATGACGGGTGTTAAGCATCTGAAAGTACTTCTGAGGTACATAAAAAAATATGCAATGCAGAAGTCTATTCATCATCAATTTTAGTTTCTACCACTACGTATGTATCTCCACTTTTATAAGTAGAATGCTGTTTTTTATACTGTAATCGCCATTTCCGCGCTCAGTAATTTCCACGCTTAGCCAATTTTGGACCATTTCCCGCGTTTTTAATTTCGCGCACATGAACATTGCCCAAGTATAGAATTTCATTTATATAACAAATACACATTAATTTTCGCGGTACATTTATTTTCGCGTAAATCCCATTTTGTGCGAAAATAAATGTAGCGCGAAAAATACCACTTATACAGTAATAACTTGATCATAACACTTACTTTTGTTCATAGTTCTTCTGAGTTGATCAAGTTGTAGTAAAACATTGTAGTCGGACCGGGTCCCCTCCTTTAGCTGATTAGCCCAGTGCTCAACCTTCCCTCTGGATTCAGACAGTCGGAAGTTGAAATCCCCACACCAGAACACGCAGTCAAATCGAGTAGTAACATCAGCTGATGGGCAAACAAGAACACAAGTCATAGCCAGTTTCTTGTTTATCAAGAAATGGAACATGTTGCATCAAATCTATTCTGTTAACAACCCTGAATACATCTCTTTCTGCACTCAGTCCTATTGATTTAGATTCACTTCAATTTAAATATTTGCCCAATGCAACTTGATTATAGATTAATAAATGCGCATTTCATATGTGAGTAAGATGAAACAAAATCAATGCACGTGCGGTCAATTTTGATGCGTCCAATTCACGAGGCCCATAGGGGCCGAGTGCATTGGACTGCAATCAAAATTTACCGCAAGTGCATTGATTTTGTCTCATTTTACGAGCATTATGGACCCGGATTATGGAATGCAAATTTATTAATCTAATTCATACACGACAGAAAAATAATATTGTATCTTTTGTGAAAAGAAATAAGGTGTTTAATATGACCATCAAAATCCAAAACTTCTCTAAACTAAATAAATAATCACCCGACAAAAACAATGAAACATTCATACGTATTAAACGCCCGCCACGCAAACCGGAAGGCAACAAGCGCAGTGCATTGTGAAGATCCACTGCTTTCCGTGTTCATTATATTCTTGCGTTCTGATTGGCTAGGTGACACGCGGAGTATATGAATTCAATACAAAATATGAGACATGTGTGGATAAGCAGATGAAGCTCCGCAATCTAATCTGTGCAACACTCTAAATAGCAAAGATGTGATGGTCACTTGACACAGCCTCAAATTGACAAATTGACACACTATGCTCTACAGATGTTTTTAAGCACAAGCCATGCAGCTGATTAACTAAACTGATTGATTAAACAAACAAACATTCGCATAATTTATAGGTTTATATGTTTTGAATGTGAACAAAGATCCCGGACACTAACATTGCACTTGTAACCGGTTTTTATTTGCAGCTGGAACAAAATGAGCAAATAATATAACCAATATACGTGAGTGTTTCGATCAAAATAATTCATCAATTAAATGCTACTTACATCATACGAAAACACCGTTGGACTACGTTGTACAATATGATGGATGCGCTATGAATATTGTGACAGAGTCTAATTTCTTGGTTTTTACTTGAAGGGTTTAGAGTATCGTCTGAAACCATGTTCAGATAAGCATATAAGCACAAAGTATTTCTAGATATTATTATAGACAAAAATTCCTCATACACTTACTTGTTAAAGTATTATATTTCTTGGTAGGTTCAACCTTTTTAGGAAGCTGAAGACCTTTGCATATCTTATCATAATCTTGAATACGATCATCCAAATTCTCATCCCCAGCTGGAAGACATAAAGAACGTAAATGATTTTATTGTTTATGAAAAAATTAAAATGCAAAATTGTTATCAAATCAAATGTCAACAGATAAGATCAAAAGAAAGCATTAAACAATAATTACAAGAGTAACTCCAATACACTTGGAAAAGCCCATTTTAATTGCTTCAATTGTTTTCAAACTTCAAGAGATTTTGACACCAAACATTTTAAGACTTTCTGCAGAGGTACACTTGATATCTGCATCTTGTACAATCAATCTACAGTGGATAGATATATCAAATAGTGATGCAGTGATTAATTAAAACAATGTTTAATCTTTTCTGCTTACAAAATGTATAAATCAATTTCAATCAATTTCTAACCCTGCAAGCTGTAGGCCTAAGCAACAAAATGGTTGGACTGATTCAACTCAAATTTGAAACTAACACCTCTTTACTGGTGACCTTTCACATAAAACTGATATTTTCCCCCAAAAAGTCAGACCAAGCTCCTTTAGTAAACCCTGTCTAATTCTTGTTAGGTTATGGATGCACCATTAGATTTTCAGGGGGAAGCTAGTTGGGTTTGGGGTTTAATTCTTTTCTTTTTCTCGTGCCCAGTTTAGAAGTGTTTTTTCCCTAAATTAACTGCCTTTTCCATGTTCAAAGGTATTTTTTATACTTCTGTCTTAGGAGGAGATTTTTCCCACAAATCTTCCTATCTCCCCTCCCTGGATATCTATTATGGTGTGCCCCTTAGCAGCATCCACTGTATCCCTTTTGCAATGTACTTACAAGTGAAATGTGCGTTGATAAAAACGAAAGATGTTCCAAAGAAGGTAAAAGAAGCTGCTACTGCACCCTAGGAAAAAACAACAGACATTCCAAAGCTTTGTTAACAGTGTGTATTCCAATCACTTTCACTCACAAAATCAAATTGGAGATTTTGATACCACATGAAAGGGCATATTTTTCTCATAACCCCTGTAAATTTTCACGTCTAAATTATAATTTGTTGAAGACATATGGTCAAAATGGTGCTGAATTAATGGTATATTTAGTTAACAAAATAAATATCGTATAGGTTTCTATGGGTTACTAATAGATACATTTTTGCCTGTAGTATAAATTTGGCTCAAGGAAAACAAATGAAACTTCATAATTACTTTATATAGGTGACGACCCTTCCTTTACATATGAAAAAGTGTATGTTAATTATTTTTACTAGATCGGAATACCTACCTTTTACAATAATTGAATGAATATATAGGTTATGTAAAATAATCTACAAGATTCTACAATCCCTATACAACTCATGTCTGGCAGTCATTTTTTTCTCTTAATTATTTCTTACAAAGGCACAAGGCAAACAATCAAAAAGAATGAGATGAATAAATTGGTACTATTACTCATGATTCAAATTAGAAATTTGATACCTGACACACACAATTCTTGATCTGAAACATGAACTCATGAAATTGTATCTCAATCAAGATCACTCTAATGCCTTGCCTTGGAACATAAGAAGCTTTTGCTATTTATCCTTATAAACCCCAATTGATGGAGAGATGTAACCATAAACATGGCTACAGTATTTTCATTTATTAAGTTTGCCTGTGCACAGCATCACAGCATTGTTTAACATGAGCGTAACACCAGGCCCCTGACACCAAATATCGCTCCCGTGTAAAGTCAATGGGAGATCGATGTACTCTATCAGCATTTGATGGTCCACAATGTAGGATTCTCAATGTACTCTACGACGGCACATCAAAGAGGAAACGGTCTCCAAATATGGAATGGACTCTGCGATCAGACGCGCCAGGGATTGGCCGTTGACCTGTCAATCATTTTATGTCACGATCTGCAGTGACGCTCATTATTTCAGATTATTATTCATGAAAAAATTTCGCCGCTCAGTGATTGCCACCATGAAGCTATGATTGTGATTTTCTAACCTTGATATTTGTGATAATATGACAACCACCAAACAGCTGATCATGCAACAATGGACTCAAAGGAATATAGATCATTTTAGACAAATTTGAATGCAGTTGGTCTTGTTTCAACTGAACCGGAGCCAGAATCAATTTTCGTGTTTACAGCCTAGCCCAGGCTAGCCTATAGCCCTGCATGACCAGAGCACCGTTGGTTGACATGACATGAACTTTCTTCAAGCTCATTGTAACTTCGGTGGGGAAGTTTCAAGCCTAACTGATGTGAACAGACATGTAGCCTATGTGAATACAAATGTGATTTGAGTGCAACTCCTTGGACTCTTGAAAAAAGCAGAGCATGTGATTCACAGTAGGGAATGCATGCTGTTAATCTGTGAAGTCATTCATTCTCTTTTGTGTCTCTTTTGCTACTGTTTTATTACACCAGGCTTTGCCACCAACGTCATGATGTAAATGATGCTCAGCCTCAGTGAATATTTGAACAAAT
>JXSR01S073461.1:109307-119795 GCA_000969725.1 Ophiothrix spiculata
ACATTTTATAATTTTATGACAGTTTTTGTCCCAATTTTTGAGCTAAATTTTGGCTTAAAATTGGACAAAATCTCATGGTTTCAGGCCATTTAAGCCATTAAATCATGCTTTAAAGATAAAAAAATTGGGTAAAAAGAATGTATTTCTATTTGGGGGTCATAAATCAACCATTCTTAGCACTGTATTTGATTTCACATGTCTAGATATTGTTACTACAGCCTGAAAAAGCAATTTCGTGCCATATGGCACGAAATTCGGGGGCGCGTTAAATAGGGTTAAGCAGTGTCCCCGCTCCCCTTAAGCAATGTTAAGTATCTTAGACATATGTGTGCACAACCTTGATTCAGGAGGGGCGGGAGGAGGGGATTAGAAAAGTTTTGTAAACGGTAACAACTTAAGTTTTCTATAAGATCGAACAAGCAATTTTACGTAGATGGCCAACCTTTCTTATTGTCATTGTGTTCATAGCAGGAAACCATGGTCATATAACCTTGCAGCGAGGTTACAATGTGTTTACGGGGTCATACCAGGGAGAATTCAGCAGACACCGACCGGACTCTGGCCAGTGTCCATGAGCAGTAGAGATGCCGAAAGTATGCCAAAAGAATTTAATTCTGAGTTTAAAACGTTGTGGCTTGTATACGATGTCTTCAGTTATGGTTTAATAACGACTGGAGTCCGACTGGTGACCTGAAATCGCAAGAGCTCGCAAGCATTCACCGGTGTCATACTGGTGTTGCGGCTTCCTGCGGATTACCAGACCGGTGGTTATGTGACTAGAGTGTTAGTGTCCCAATGAGTTTTGCAGTAAATTAAAGCGCAAAGGAAAGCAAACAAAACTTACCTGTTTCTAGCTTGCTTGGTGCTGATTTGCGGCAATGCTCCAGTCGACAAGAAAGACCTGTTTGTATCCGATAACTCCCCTCTACTTCTCATGATCGGCTCCGACAAAACCATTGAGTTGCTTAAATCATCTTTCTTATATGTTGTTCTTAAAGCATGTGATGAAAAGTTGTCTTGTAAAGGAGGTGGTGGTTTGGAGGGTGTAAGCGGAGATAAGCGCCCTCTCTTCATTATCCCACCTGGTTCAGACGAGAGCGATCTTTCATCCGGAGTGATGCTAGTTCTTTCCTTCCGTTTGACAATGATTTCAGATTCGGTTTCCGTAACATGAGCTTGTTGTACAGGCATAAATTCATTTGCTTTCAAAGTTCCGCTTCCAATTGAGCCCGTTTCAGAACCTGACCCAAATGCTTCATCTTCCTCATCTCCAGAGTTCACAGGCCTTACATCTTCTTGTTGATCCAGTACATAAGTGTTATTAGCCCCATGGAGATCATCATTATCATCCTCTGCTTCTTCATCGCTGCGGATGACTTCCTCTAGATTAAGACGCGGCACTGGAATTGGTGGAGTGACTATTTGTGGCACTTCTTTCACGGGAGTTGACGTTGCCACCGGTTCCTTATTAGCAACGCTTTCTATAGTCTTTGGTGTTTGCGGTTTCAAACTTGGCATAACGACAAGATCATCAGAGTCGGACTCCGTTTCTATTTCAGTAATTACTTGTTTTATCCTACCATCTACCTCAGATTCTTGAGTTTGATCAATTTTTCCTTTCATACTACTTTGGTCTTCTACAACTCTCTCGGGGGAAGATTGTTCTTGAGACGGCAGTTCTTGTAATGGGGACAACGTTCTAACACGAGGTTGCAAAATACTTTGATCATCATTATCCTTATCACTTGATTTCATAAAATCATCTGAAAGTTGAATTACTGCAGGTTTAGGTCTTTGTTTTTCATTGTCTATGAAGGAGTCTTCAATACCATCAGATCCATCTGGATTTGCTCTTTGCTCAAAAGTTTGTTCACCAGTTTCATAATCTGGCTCATTAATATTCATCACTACATTTGCATCTTCCTTTTTAACAGCCATACTAGAAACAAAAGGATCTCTCTGCCTGAATAATACAGGTTCAGTTTCATCTGCCGCCGGGGGAGTTACTACGCCAGTATCTTGGCCACTAAAATCTACACTATTCATGGCAGTAAAAGGGTCCTTTTTCTGTGAAATTCTGATTTCTTCATCTGGTTTTGTTTCAGCCTTTATACTTTCATCCGGACTACTAAAGTCCATACTATTCATCGCTGTAAAAGGATCCTTTTTCTTAAACGTTCTTATGCCTTCATCAGGTGATGAAGGATCAACTTTGAGAGACTCTTCAGGATTACCAAAGTCTAAACTATTCATTGCCGTGAAAGGGTATTTTTTCGTAAATGTTTTATTCAATTCGTCATCCGGTAATGGATCAATCTTGGAAGATTTATCAGGATGACTAAAATCTAAACTATTCATTGCAGTAAAAGGATCATTCTGTGAAGATTCATTGGTATATGATTCCGATACATCAACTACATCAGAATCAATGTCAAGAAATGGATCTTGTTTCTTTTTAGTTCTTTTAACCTCGCCTGTGAAAGGATCCATCTTTTCCTCAAACTCATTTCCATCATTCTGAGTTGTTTCATCATTGACAGGTGATGTGAATGGATCTATATTGTTGTTCCTGGCCTTCTTAATTTCACCAGTGAATGGATCTATTTCAGGCTCAGCATTCCCCTTGCTACCGTTGTTACCAATGCCATTTGGTATGTTGGAATCTCTGGGACTGTTCCATGCTGGTTTGTCTGATGATGGTGGCGGGTGTGGAGTCAAGCTTCCCAGTGGTCCATTAGTTTCAGCCTTCTTGAGTTTTCTGGAAGATCAAAAAGAAAGAGGAAAAGAGTGAATCACCCTTCTCTGATTGAAGGTACCGCGCATAAAAACACCAAGTCCCACCTGCCATAGAATGTGTACTGTTTAAGTGGTATTTTTCGTGCTAAATATATTTTCACACTCTTCGAGCAAAATTGAGTTAGCGCGAAAATAAATGCACCACGAAACTTACTGTGCATTAGTTGCAAAGAAATTCTATACTCAGAATATTTTCAAATGCGCGAAATGGTACAAAATTGACTGTGCGCAAAAATTACTGAGCGAACAAATATTGGCTTTTACAGCAGATCAACAATTCTCAACTAGTGGTGCACACATCAAATTTGGCACTTTGACAAGTACTGACAGGTGATTTGACACCCTCTAAAAACAAAGAAATACATTAGAAATACACTTAGAAATGACAAATTTGGCACTTTTCCTAACAATTTTCTCCTTTATGTGACTCATTGTAAGGACTAGTTGAAAATCTGAAGTACAGATTTTATGTTATCGTTCATCTCCATCCAGCCGTAAAAGCGACCTCTTTAGGTTTATTAACTGATTACATCGCAGCCAATGGCCGAATTGCTTAATACAGTGAGCTCAAAAATACAACAACAAACAGCATATAAATAACATGATATACAGGCAAACGTGACCAAAAAGCAGCAATATGTGGCAAATAGCTGAGAAACACGCGACAAAAAGAGGCAAGTGACAAAAATGCCACCATCACAAAGGAAGCAAGAAAAGCAGCCCTATTTTGAATTGAGCAACCCTATATAGTATGGGATTGGGCTGTCAGAGAATCCTTTTGTGCGCACAACAAGTTGGGTGATGTTGTTACTGTTTCTCAGCACTTAACCATGAACCTCTTTTCTACGAGGAGGGAACAACATGTTGATTTGCTCTGATGTTAAAAGAGCACGAGCAAAAGACAAACAATGTGCAGTTCTCCTGGTAGATAAGAGTTCAAGCTTGCAGCTTTCAAGAGCAGTATCATAAGATATGTACCCCCAACCCAACATTATTTTACAAGCCCTTTTCTGGATGCCTTCAAGAGTGTCTGATTGTTTGACGGAAAGTGAGGAGTGCCAGACGACATCGGCATATTCAAGTAGAGGTCTGATATAGCCACAGTATATAGTAACAAGTTCTTCGGTGTTGAAACCAAAACGCTTAAGAGTGCGAAGCATGTAAAGACGTCTATTAGCAGTTTTGCACACATGATTAACCTGGGTATCCCACTTTAAGTCATTTTGGAGCCATACACCCAAAACCTTTGCGATGGAAACAAAAGATAAAGGAGTAGTGCCAATTTTCAAATGAAGATGAGGTGGAGGAGCCCTCATAAAGCAAACTTGGATAGCTTGGCACTTCAAGGGATTTAGCTCTTTGGTTCTTATCAGACCATTCCAGAAACTCATCATGATCTACCTGTAATTTACTCCCTTTAGAACTTGAACGAATTTCCGCAAACGTCAGATCATCGACATATTTCCAACAGGAAGAATTACAATTACAAGCAGCGTCATTGATGACAATCTGAAATATGATGGGGCCAAGTTTTGTACCCTGCGGGACACCAGCTGTAAGAGAAGCATAATCAGATAAGGTCTTGTTGTATCTGACGCATTGTTGACGATTATTAAGAAAGCTTGAAATCCATGGAACGATAGCCCCCCGGACCCCCAAGGCAGTCAGTTTATTGATGGCAATATTGTGATTAACAAGGTCGAAGGCCTTGGAGAAGTCCGTGAGGACTACCATTCCAACATTACTTAACTTGTCAGAACCATGAAACAAATGGTGAAACAGGCTGGCCAAATAGTGGTTAGTCGAAACGCCACGGATGTTACCAAATTGCCTAGTATCAATGTTAAATTGCATACTGGAAACCACCCATTCAGCTGCAAATCCCTCGACAATTTTAGCAAAGATATCAGTTAATGATATAGGCCTTAGTTTTTCAATATTGGCAGGATATTGCTTGGGAATTGGCACGACAATAGCGGCTTTCCATTGACTAGGGACAGTTCCTTCTTTAAAAGAACAGTTAAGATTAGAACATCAGCTAGAGGGCAACTCAGTTCGTATGCAAACTCCTTAATGAGTTTGGGGGGTATGCCATCAGGGCCACTAGATTTGGATATTTTCACCTTCCTGAGCTTGTCATACACATTCCATGGATATAATTTGGGAGCTGGTTTCTGAGCTGGTAAGAAAGCAGGAAGTTTGCCAGTGTCAAGAGGGTGGATATGAGATGATACGCCAACAAACTTCAAATTAATTGCATTCGCCATATCTTTATGATTGGTGTTATTAACTCCAGGAATGTGCATATCAAGCTCAGTACTACCTGAATTGAGAATAGTTTTGATGCTTTGATACCATTTGCGTGGTTCAACTTTTTGCTAATTTCTTACTCTTTTTGCAGTAAATGCAATTCTCTTTTAATCCTGTTCCTTAGCTTACGCCATCGTAACATGTCTTTAGCAGCAAAGGCAGCTTGACGCTGGGAAAGCTGCGTAATCCAAGGTTTGTCTTTATGATGGACCTTAATGGTTTTAGGTGGAAAGTAAGCTTCAATACCTTTGTTTAAAATATTATAAAACGCATCAGTTTTGTTTTGAGTCCCTTCACTATCATAGACCTCTTTCCAAGTCTGATCCTGAATCCATCTACCAAAGGCACGCAAGTTTTCATCACGAAAGGGACGATTGAGTGATTTGTGATTTGATGGTGTTTTTGGGACATTGGTGTTTTGGCTTCCAACAACACAGGCATGGTCACTTCTTCCTATTGGAGAGTATGGGTAAGGAGCATTGTGATGATTATGAACATTGGCGATTATGAGGTCTAGGGTAGCGTTGCAACGTGTAGGGAACGTAATGATCTGTTTTAAATTATTACCTCGGGTTATAGAATCAGTTTTCATTCTATTAAAGTCACCTGTTACACAGAACCCCATTTCAGGATAAAGAGTTCGCAGATAGTTTCAATCAAATGTTGCTGAAGAAGTGGTTGGTGGGGGAGTCGGTAACGATGTAAACACCGCAGATGGTTAAAGCAGAAACCCCTCGTTGCAACCGATGAGGTCTTACTTCAATCCAAACACACTCCAGCTCGTCAGGAACATTTATGTTCAAGGATTTGCATGGAATTCCATTTTTTACGTAAATTGCAACCCCTCCGCCAGATTTGTGATCTCTACATTTAGAGTAAAGAGTAAAGCCAGTGATATTCATTTGGTCCGGCGATTTATCTGGGGAGAACCAAGATTCGGAGATTATGGCAACCTCAATGTTTTCTTGATGCAAAATGATGTTAATTTCATCCATTTTATTACCCAAAGATTGGGCATTAGTCATAAATATTACTGGACTGTGCATTGCAGACTGATTAGGCATTGTGCTGTTCTAATCATCACGATTGTCATCATGTACATGAATGACGTCGGTACTTTTTTTTTATGACGTCAACCTCGGCGGCCATGTTTACACTGCGGCTTGTGTGAGGGGTACAGAGGGGTCCGATTAATGCCAAATGAATCAATCCTAGACATAATTGAATCAGATAAATAAGAGTCAGTGGGTCTAAGTTCATAAAGTTGTTTCGCTGTGTATTTAAAACGAATGTCAACTGGAGATGTATCATGATCCCTTTTAGCGTATTCAGTAGTAAAGCAATTATCATGATTATGTATTGAAATGTGCTGATTATCAGGATATTGACCAGTGTAATGGTCAGTGTAAACATGCCAATGGTCACTTTCACAGTTGGGTGATTGTATACTGTGTGGTATAACATGGCTGTAATCAGTACTATACCCGATGCAGTGGTTGACATGTTCAAACTTCCCGCAAATATCAGTTTCATAGCTAGTCTGTGGTATCAAATCATAACTCACTTGATTCAGTTGACCATTCCAGATACACTGTAGCAAAGAAAGTTGGCAAACACAACTACACAAGCAACAAAATAGACATAACACAGGAGCTCAAACATGATGATGTCGCAGCGAGTCCAGCGCCATCGATTTTAAGATGGTTATTTTGTTTGGTCCTCAGAAAAAATATATAGGGGAACCTTTTTTACACAAATCTGTTTAACCCCAAAACCCCAATATAACACAAATATTTGACTTAAGTACATGGCATTGAATTTGTATGTGATGTATAACACAAAATCCTGAAAACACAAAATAAAATGTGTGCTCCATAAGGTTTTGTGTTAAAGAGGTTCCACTGTATATTTGTCATACTTCAAATGATATTCATAAAATGAAATTTGTTGGTCTTCTGAAGCCAAGTACACTCCCGGTCAAAAGTGTTTGCGCACATAACCTTTAACTAGCCATATCTCGAGAACCGTTCATCATTTGCGTAATTTTTTTCGGATTTATATTTAACATAAATAGATCTAAAAAACTAAGCAGGAGTTGCATTCCCCGCATTTGAAAATATGGCATGCTAAATATACTGTATACTTTCTACTGCAATTTTGAAAACCACAAATGCTAAATGCTAGGTGGAGTATTCTATTAAGACAAAATATAACAAATTTGTCATGGGTAATAAATCCTAGCCATGACAGACTGATTCACATATTTTCCCTTAGTAGCGAAAGATCAATTCTAATTAATAACTTTTCTTCATATGTGATGACTCACCCCGACTTTGCAACAGAACACTTTTCAAGATACAGGTGAAAATAGGCAGCAAAGAAAAAAATAAGAATTTCCAGCAGATTTTCTGTTGTAAAATTTGATTGCCTTGATCAATTTCAACAAGTAAGGTGTCATTTTAAAGCTTAGAAAATGCTGCAACAGATGAAATGAAAAAAACAAAATTGATATCATCTTCAAAGTCCCCCCTTTCGAGGTGAGCCATCACATATTTGTTGAGGGTGGATACAACCCCTCCAAAGTGTTTTTTTAATGTGACAACTCAACTAAATCCATCTGGTGTCTTTTTCACGTTTTTCTCACTAAAAAACCCTATGTTAGAATCTTGATTGACATAGTAATGAAAGTCATGGTGATCACTCTCTTCAAATAAGTCATTATCAATAAATAGCCTTGTTAAAGAGGATCATTTCCCCCGGGGGTTGGGGTTGGTTCACTTAAATTGATGGTAGGTACAGGTATATGCCGCGCCCAGTGAAACCTTTTGCCCGGGCAGCGCTGCCCCGGCTCATTGCTGGGTCTGTGGAAGGGGAGATCAGGGGAACGATACTAGTTCTTTGTTGAATGAGCTTATACCATCATGACAATGAAAAATAATAATAATAATAAGCAGGCTTTTATATAGCGCCCTTAGTCCTGGGACCTGGAGGCGCTATACAAGAAGTTAAAAAGAGTGAAATATTACAACGCGCAGAAATTGATAAAAACATACAACAAATTACTAGAACCTAAAAAACTACAACAAAAGTAATTCCTGTAACTCAATGAGATGCAATATCCTGAGCTGCAAAAAGTCATTGATTGAATAAAAATGTTTTTAATTGTTTCTTAAAAGTAGTATCCGAATACCATCGTCGAAGCAATCAATACCATGTACAGCAGCACAAAAGCACAGGGAAGACCAAGGCTGACCTACCCAGTACTTCTTACACAGGATGCTGGCATTGATCAAAATGAACTTCTCAAACTCATGCTAAACAGACAGCAGTGGAGAAAATTCATCATGGCTTCCGACCGCTGTTGACATAGATAGATAGATAGAAAAGTATTCACAGAAGGTGCAAGGCTGTTGGTAAATTGTTCCATTCTTTAAACGACGCCTCTGAAAATGATCTTCTTTCATACGCTGTACGCGGGCGGCATTGAGGTGGCTTAACCAAGTTTTTACATGAAGATCGAAGTGACCGGGATGAGGATTTTTTCTTCCTTCCTAGACACTGTATCTTCAAATAAGGTAATACACATTCCACTGATATCAAGTAGAGCCAAAATAAAAGTTTATTGGAAAAGGAAAGCAAAAATCCAGGGTAGGGGTTACATTTACAAACAATGGGGCCCTGCTCCCTTGATTTCTGTTTAAATTGTCCAATAAATTTTTAATTTGCCTATAACGGATTATCCCCCAGTAACTGTAAACAAAATCCTCATCAATTACCAGCATTTATACTATGACACAAGATAAAATATTGTCATCATGCATTGCTTCCTATGGGGTTGTTTGTGTAGGAAGTTATGTGAGTGGTTAGTGATGAAATGCCCATGAATCAAAGTCAGTTGTTGTAATCTTGCATTTTGGGTATGTTACATCACTAACTACTAATTGACTTACCATACAAACAATCCCATAGGAAGCAATGCATGTTGGGATATACACTATATCTTCTCTTCTATGACACTAACCTTAACCTAGTCAAAGAGGACTTTTTCTTCCTCCTTTCTCCGCCAGACATTCCATCTTCTATTGAGCTAATGGACATACCACTGGAAGCCAGTGGATCTGTCTCCTCGTTGACAAAGTCTACATCCATTTTCTTGTCATCTCGTCACATTTTGCCTGAATATGCTGGTATAAAAACATGATGTTCAGATGATAAGATATTAGTCTCAGTAACTAAACTAATTTTATATGAGGATCAGATGGTAAGATGAAAAGATCCAGGATCTTATAAAGTCCACTTCCTGTTCTCTGTTTTCGAGATAACTCTTAAACCATTTTAATATGATACCCCTAAATCCACAATGCTCAAGTCTATGTATTAAAGGTGTAGGTTCCAATCACAATCTCATCCCCCAGGGCTCAACCGGAAGTAGTAAATTTTTTGATGCCAAATGAAAGCCCATTACATACTTGCCAACATTTGAAAATGAAAATGAGGGATACTTTTAGAGTTTGAGTCCAATGGCAGCAGAGCGAGCAGCGCGAGCGGAGCGTCATTGGCCGGGGGTTCAGGGGGCTGCCTAGGCCCCCGGCGGGGTCCAGTGGCAGAGCCCCTGGTGGGGGTCCAGGGGGCGAAGACCCCGGAAGCTCCTGGTTTTTAGCAATTTGAGAGCCAATTGGAGCCTTAATTTTTCACAAAGTTACTTAGAAATAAAATTGACTTACTCTCTCAAAATTATCCATTTAAGCATAAATTTTCATAGACAATACCACCTGATTTAATGCAAATATTTTCTAGATTCTACAAATTCACTCACCTCTATAGCTTAACCAATGGCTGATCACATAACAAATAGATGTCCAGTGATAATGTTTCACTATCACAGGAGAGGCCAATTCATAGGGTAAAATTTTACATAATACCCATTTACTCAAGAATGCCAATGAGAGCAGGAGAAAAAAAACCATATTTAGTCAAAGCAAAGGCCTTGGGATGTTGGGTAGGGCCATGCCCCTGCAGGGGGTCCTAGAAATGTTTGAGTGGTATAGCTGCATCCCCATGGAAAAACCTCTCCTCCCCCCCCCAAAAAAAAAAATACAGAGGGCATCTGCATACTTTGCACCACTAGAGAGGCCATTCTGCCATTTCACACAGTAATATGCTATGTAAAAAAAGGATAAGTGCAATGATATTCTAGTGAAAATAAGGGATTCCACCCACCAGCTTTAACCCCTCTCCAGGGGTACAATGGGTGCTTATATGTATAGTTGCACCCTAGAACATTTTCAGTGGCTGAAAAAGAAAGAAAAAAACCCAGTAACTTTCCATTTTGATTTATTTTAAAAAGATGTACGGATTAGCCAGAATATGCCTTTTTATTGC